>JAQQZR010000017.1:8375712-8392238 GCA_030068235.1 Notoglanidium macrostoma
GTGGACTGGCGACCTGCCCAGGGTGTACCCCGCCTCTCACCCGAAGATGCTGGGATTGGCTCCAGCTTCCCCGCGACACAGATGGATAAAGTGGTATAGATAATGGATGGATGGATGGAAAATCTGATTTATGGTTAAAATCTCATTTGTGGCAGGAAGCCATCCGGGTTTGTTCTGTAGGTAGCCACTAGTAGGGAGCTGCAAGAAAACCATAACAACTTACAGTAACTAAGTAATACTCACTACAGTGTACAGGTACCTGAGCAGAGGATGGTGCAAAATAGTGTAGACACAGGGTTACTTATAATCTGCTTTGTATACAAACAGCTGCTAAACAAATAAAAAAAAAAAAAACAGAGACACGTGGAACTGTGAATTTTCTCTGCCTGGTTTTCATACCTGCGTATCGAATCCATAATGTAGGAGAGCCAGCCCTGGGCAGCGTAGGCGTCTGCGCACACCCCCATCTTGGCTGGAGAACTCTGGTGGATGGAGGAGTGGAGTTTAGCCAGATCTTCTTTACCAGGAATTGGCAGAGACAAATCCTGAAACGTTTCGACTGTAGTCGACACCTAGAGAAGTAGAAAACGTGTTAATGCTTTCACAAACATAAAAACCATTAACACATTAATACAGTTAATGTATTATAATATTTACTACATGGATTTTAATTAAATTGTATTATTTTACAGTTAGAGGGCTTTAGTGCATCACCACAATGTCTTATACACATTGCTGGTGCTGCCCTCTAATGGAGACACATGAGCTCCCTCACCCGGTCACACGTCAAGCACTGGACCAGGCTCAGAATGGAGCCGTCAAAGATGTCGGAAATAATGCTACGGAACCGGGATTGCTTCTTCTTTTTGGTGCTCAGGAGCATCTGAGCTGCAAGTTTAAAAATGGATGGTTATGAATAGTGCAATATATGTTTTCATTTCTTTTAAAGCATACCAAGGCCAAAGAGACCAAAAAAAGTTCCCAACACCTGCCTGCAAGTTTCCGTTATAAATCAGTTTTTAGTGAACGGTTGGTGTAAACATGCTGTAATTATCTTCAAACGTACGTTAGGGATAAATAACAATTATCAGTAGATTTTTTATTTGTTCTGACAAACATCATATTTGTCAGACCTTTCTTGAAGGCATAGGCAGGGCTGGCTCGTAGAGGGCTGGACCTGGGTGGGCTGCTGGACAGTTTTGAATGAAATTCCTGCACGCTGCGAGTAGGACTGCAGGGGCGAGAGGACGGGCGACGCATGGACACCTCGTTGTCCGGTTCTGAGAAAGCGAAGAAGATTAAAAAAACTAAGTTTTATTAAACTTCTAAATGATTGTTATTGATTTAAACAAGATCCTCGAAGAAGAGATGAAGTGGCAATGGAATAAGGACAAGTCCCCATAATAAACCACAATGTAACTACTAAAATATTATAAAGCTGTAAATATAAATATAACTCATTCATGCATTATTAAAAAGGCTGTCCAGAGTCCAGAGCCATTGCTCTCAAAGCGTAGCCAGGTGGACTGTGATTTTACAATAGTCTTACAGTGGAGGAAATCATATCCCGTCATTAGTAAAGTTATTATGACTGTGTGGGAATTTTTCTCTGGGATTAATACCTCATGTTTTGTTAGAAATGGTTATTTATACAGCTTAATTAATACAAAAGTATACGGTACTATGTAGTCAAGTTTTGTGTGTACCTGTACTTCCCTGAGCTCTGCCGGTCTCCGTCTGCTCTCCAACTCTTTCGTTCTGCTCCTCCTGCACGGTCGTGTCCACGTCAGCGTCCTCGTCCATCTCCGGCGTTCTCTCCTCCCCTCGGTCCTCCCTCCGTCTCTCTTTCAGCTTCTCTTTCTCAGAGATCCCACTGTTCTCCCTGATTCCTGTGCACTCGTCCTGAATAAGAAGCTCTGTCTCACCTCCTGCTCGATCTCCATCACCTCTCTCGCTCCCCGAACCCGAGTCACACGACAGGAAGTCATCCTCGGAGGGGCTACGGTCTCCATCAGCAAGGTTTTGGTTGTCGTGCTTGGTCTCCGAGTCATTATCAGTGATGGAGTTGCTGCCATCAGTGAAAGGCTCCTTCAGTTCTTCGTGCAGCTGATCCATCAGACAGCGCAGAAACTCCTGAGTGTCCTGAAGGGCACAGAGCATGCTGAGAAAGCCAAGTTTAAACTGTTTGCACAATATTGAAATGCATTTCGCGTCATATGAGAACTGTATCTTATAATATTGGCTGATATACACTGGACCGTTGTTCATATATAGCCGAGGTGGAGAAGTCATAAGTTAAATAGCTAGACAAATGGCTCCAATGTAAAACAAACTGAATGGGCTAGTTAGCAAGTGAAGGGCATTAACACGGACCAAGGAACATGAACAAGTTTATGATCGCCATCCTCTTCATATGAAGTTACTGGGAAAACATATTTTTGCTCTTGACAAAAAAAACAAAATCAGCAAGTCATTACAGCAATGTTTTAGGTATGAGATGAGTAGTATCCTTGCATCACATGTAAAAGAGTATTCTTGTTTTCTCACGAGATGTTTTCCCATGAGGTGACTTTTAGTTGTAGTAGCTTTGCTCGGGTTTGTCAGTGTTTCCACATACCTGTGTGTTCATTATTATGAAAAGATCAGCCATTCATACTATCTAAACTGGCGGGTAAAAACAGCTTTACCATTAGCTGATCGTGCCTTGGGCTAAGTACGTTAAGTTTAAACACATACCAGATGAAAACATTTGTTCTGCAAAGGTCGATATAAAGTAGGGTGTCAGCATGGTGTGTGGCTAATTCCTCTGCCTCAGCTAAATCGCTTTGGGTTTGGTCTCAAATAAAGACATGCGTATAAATATTTTTGCACCTGCCGCCAATATTTTCGAATGGTTTCAGTTGATTCTAATTCACAAAATATAAGAATCTACCCAGCCTTATTTAGACCACTGCAACCCTGATCCAGCACTTACTAAGGATGCTATAAATGCATCATGCAGTGTCACACACTCACGTTAACAATGTGGTCTTCGATTGTCCAATGATTTTCATATCTATCTGTTTTTTGGAATAATGTATTGGTATTAGGTTACAGCACTATCGTATGATTCTCTATGCGTGTCTTTTCCACGCCAAAAAGCACACGAACGTCTGTGGGAAATGAAAATCCACATTTTGTACTGCTTTTGTGGGTAAAACACAAGGAGTCGGTGCTTGCATATGTATTGCAAAGCATTCTTTACAAACCTGTTGGGCGTAGCCTCGAAACATAGGATTCACCAGTTTGATGCCATGAAACAGACTAGTTGGGACCACATAGGTGGGTCTAAACAGGACGACAGAAAGGGTGTGATGGAAAGCAATGAAAGAAACAATGTGGCAGGAGCTAAAAAAGGACACAGAATTAATTATAACCTTGGACCAGATGGAGGCAATGAACTATTATTGTTATGACTGAATCTATTAGACTAGCCTAAAAATAGAAGAGCTCTTTTTCAACCTAGGCATATCACATTACAGCAGTGTGTGTGTGTGTACCTTTTTTTATGCCAGAGCTCAGAGATGAGTTTCTGATAGCTTTTGCACAGTGCAGGTTTCTTATCTGTACGCACCAGCCCACTGCAGTCCAGGAAAAACTGAGTCAAAGGAGGACTGGTAAAGAGACCGAGCAGAAAAGAAAGATGAGAAATTTGTTTTTTAGTCAGAATGAAAGAAAAAAAAATAACAGGATTTGCAATACAGGATCTGCAGTGAAGTTCAACACAAACTCCAGCCGCTCTCCTCATATCACTAATAAGGACATGACCAATATGAAACCCACCAGTTTGAGAGGGCCTGCAGAGCTGCATTCATATAACAGGAATTTCCAATGTTCTTCATTCCCGTGAGTCCTGCAGAACAGGAAGTAGAAGATATACAGTAAATACACAAACATGGATTAAGATTTGCACTTCGCAAAAGCACTTTAGACCCAAGTCTCAGCCTTCCTTCAGTGGAAGTCCTTCTCACGTGGATATTTGCAGATACTTTATGGTATACTATTTTAGAATAGTAATGATTTATAAGCCCTCTATTCAAAGTCAAAGTCAAAGTGAACTTTATTGTCATTCAGTCCATACAATTCAAGACTGCATAGTGGAAAGAAATTGCGTTTCTCCTGGCTCAATGTGCAAGAACACAAGGACATACTAGACATAACATAACATAAGCACATACTACAGACTACACACAATACAGCACTACTACGAGGACTAATACTAATACGAGGACTACTATTTTGCACAGGGTTAAATATTGCACGGAGTTAAAAATTTGCAGAGTCAAATACTGCACAGAGTTAGATACTGCACAGAGTCAAATATTTCGCAGAGTTAAATATTGCACAGTGTCTCACATTTGCTGTATTGTTGCACAAAATGTAAGTGTAAATTACTTAAATATAGTGTAACTAGGACACTCAGTAACACTGGTGAGGTAAAGGGAACGAGTGATAAGCAGTAACTAATTATTAGACAATCAAAATAGGTAATAGCAGCAGAGTATAATAAATATGAAGATATGTTTACACTGTGTGTGTGTGTGTGTGTGTGTGTGTGTGTGTGTGTGTGTGAGAGAGTGTGAGGGAGAGGAGAATGCAGATTAAGAATATGTAGTGCATTTATTAAAGTGAGTTGAGAAGTCTAATGGCCTGTGGGAAGAAGCTCTTTCTCAGTTGAGCCGTCTTACATCCCAAACTCAGCATATTCAAATAATCATTAAGTGTAGAGTTACTTATACTACCTGAAAGGCAGGCATGTGATTCTTATATAGTCCAGATAATAGGGATAAATTTGAATGACCTGCAATTAAAGCAGACATTAAAGCAGAGAAATATAGATAGAAGGAATGCTAGGGGTGCTTTGAACACATTCATAACCCCCATTCACTAATACAATTTGACCAATGTGTCAAAACAAATGTGGTATAATAAAAACTCATAACAGCAAAATGCTGTTATTTAACAAATATACACAAAACTGAATATAGTCTCAGATGATGTAAAACATGGCTTTATTATTATTATTATTATTATTATTATTATAAATACACTACACCCTTTAAATTACCCAGATTTTCAGTGTTATAAGATATAGATACCTACAGCCTCTGGTGCCCTCTAGTCTGAAGGAGCTCAGAAGAGCCACGGTCTTCACCAAGCTCAATCAATGAAGCGTCTATAAGCTAGTTCAGATCACAGAGGGTGACAAATGGAAGACAGCCTCGAGTACAACCTCAGATAATTGTGGATATTTCAGAATGCAGGTTCCATAATTTACAAGTCACCTTTTTGTGCTACAGGATAAGTCAATGGGTGTTGTCATGGACACCCCCAAGGTCCAGTAGAATGACCCACTCCACCAACTATTAAGGACCTGCAAAGATTCCTAGGGTTTTCAAACTTCTACCTACAATTCTTTGGAAACCTCAGCATTATTGCAGCTCATTCATTAATACAGGTGGATGCCTCAAAAGAAGTGCTGGGAGATATCTTGTCCAAGTGTCAGTGCACCCCTACCAAGAGATATCCCATAGGTTAATTTTCAAAGAAACTATGATGTCTGGAGATGGCATTCATTGAAACTAGCACTGCAGGAGTGGTGACATTGGGTGAACGGGGCTAAACACCACTTTGTACTGTGTAGTTTGACTGCAAGACCCTCAAATACCTGGAATTATGGGTCCTTCATCAAGTTTCAATTTCACAATATAATCCAGGTTCCAAAAACAGCAAAGCAGATGCCTAATCACAAATCTACCCAGCAGATCCAAAACCTGCCATTGACAATACCATCGTATCAGAATTGGCTTCATCATGGTTCTTAGCTGGGATATCAACCACTAACTCACACAGGCCATCCAATACCGCCCACCTCTTACCAATGCCCACCAAGCAAGAGCTATATCCCTTCCAATTTTTATAATGCTCTAATGTTCTATAAAACCTGGGTGACCCAAAGTTCCCACCACTATTAAGTAATACCAACTATTAAATGTTTGATTATGTTAAGACATTCAGAGGTTTGTTAAGTCGTGCTCCATCTGTGCCCAAAGATCCTACACTCAAAAAACATCTACCCTTACCAGTCCTGCACACATAGGTCATCCAACCAACTACTCCTCTTTTCCTGAAGTGCCACACCCACAAGATGTCCGGCTATGAGCCAAATGACAGTTTATGGCTGTTGACCAAGAACCATACAGGGTTACCATAACATACTGGATGGTGCTACCCCAATGAACACCCTTTCCATCACTAGGCATTGAGGAATCACCAGCAAAAACAGGGTAAATACTGTATCTCACTGATAGGGAGAGATACAGCCAGGAGGACCGCTGGTGGATCCCTTCAAGAGATGTCTTGAACCCCCTCTCATAAGAATGTTCGCTCATGCCATTCTGAAAACCCAGCCCAGTGGTCAGTGGTCATTCAGTGGTCAACATAGCAAACACCCCATTTAGCTCCTGGAGTGAGATATTCAAGTGTCTGCATCTCACATAATCCTCAGCCCAGAATCTCCTCAAATAACCTCCAATCATGCACCCATATCATGCACCCAATCATGCAGCCACTCGCTAAAGTGGGTATTGTATTAAACCTCCAAATGTACTTAAGATGTGCAGGTGAGTGTGTGAAGAATGCTGATCATGTTGCCATTGCTTCTGCATGCAAACATTAAGTCAAATGTCAAGTACTTACTTTCCTATAACAACATTCCCCATTATTGTTGATAGTCTTTAGGGATTCTGTGCTTTACAGATGTATTTGAGGAGGAGAATAAAGATCCAGAGTTACAAAAAGCCATAATGAAAATGAAAAGACTGGACAGAATACTGGCTACCAAGGTCTCCAATGAAAAAGAAGTCAAAAAGCAAGGCAGAGAGCTCCATCAGAGACTCTGGAAGGAACTAAACGTAAGATTGAATGCAAATGCACATCTGTAGTAATATGTTTCATAGCCTATATCTTTCTCACACATACAATATTTCTATAGTGTTCTTACTTACTTAGTAAAATGCTTTGCAGGACCACATACCTGAAAGGAGTTCAGAGTGGACTGATGAAGCAGAAAATACCCGGTTGTTCCTTGCACTTACCTCCAACACCTGTAAGTCATTCAAAAGGAAAGAGCAATATTGTTCAATGAATATTAGACATGTGTTTTGATCAGACATTCGTAGTATTAAATCATGTACACTAAATTATAAATGAGAAATTTTTTTATATGTCAAATTTTTCACATTGATTTGTATGAATAATCAGTAGGATTTGTGGAGAGATTGTCTATACTGAAAGTAGCCATAAATATAACAGCAGTCAAAACAAAGTCGCATATGTAACTGTGGTTCTATAACTATATTTGCAGGATACCATGCTGCTTTAGTTCAAAACCAGTGCAATATTTCCATGTGATCTTTCTGTACTGAGTACCAGTAGGAAAGCACTCACTTTGTCACCAAGACCACATGTTGGTTAGCCAATAAAAGGTTGTCTCATTTGTCTTATGGCCATTATTGTAAGCCTGAGAAATCAGGGTGGCCTGCTCACCCTGGTCTAAGTCCTCCAATTAGGCATAGAGCCATAGTTACATACATAGTCATTCATTCTACTTCTTTACATAGACAGCCAGGGTGATTTCCTTCATAACCAGTGGAGACAGCAAAAAAATTTGCTATGTGATGATGGTTTATAATATTTAATTATAGTCTACCCCTAATAATAATTTATAGCATACAATTAGCGTTGACAATTTACTTTATTCTTTAAACTTTGTACTTTAATTCTCGTGGAGCTAAAAAGGAGGTAGCCATAGTGCATGTCAACCAGGAGGTTGCTACAGAGGGCATCAAATTTATTTGAACAAATTGCCTCTCACTGTATTCAAATATGCTTGTGCATATTGTGCAGTGACTTTCTTTACCCAGTGTTCAGTTTCAGTTACAAATTCATGCATAAAAATCCATTCATGCATGCATTCAGCAGTTCATGCATTCAGCAGCAAACTGTGAACTACTCTCCATTGCACAGACTACGCTCACATGCACCCATTTACAGTAGACCCAAAAGGTTTCTAGCAAAAACACTAAAATATTGTTCACTGTGTCAGATAAGGGTTTTGTGCTCAGTATTTTACAATATAGTGAGTGTGAAAGCATCTTCTCTCATAAAAGCTCAAAAAGTACACGAATCAAGCTTCCAATGATCAGGAGCTTTGACAGTTGTGTAAATATGGATTTGTTAGCTCTATGGTTTCAAACCAATCATGTTTGCTCAGTACTCACATCAGCTCTGGTATGCATATCATATGGAATAACAGAGGCTGTAAGAAGACAGGTTTTTTTAATATATATATTTTTTTGGCTTGGATCTTGCAACCTTTTGGTATGGAGTCTCTGATCTAATTTCCAATGTTTCAGTTACAAAGGGAAACACCAACACATTGTTGACTGAAATTTTCAGGTACTGCTGGGATGCCCCACCACATAAAGTGATTTGTGTGTGTGTTGTGGGCTGTGATGGCAGCACCAATGTAGCCTGTGCTGTATCTTTTATAAATAACTACACCTGCTGTAATTTGAAATATTTGAAACTCATCTATGCAAGACTAATGTGAGGACAAGGGTGCCTAAAGCTAATACCTCAAGTATTTATTTCATGTTTTTGGCAGATGGAGTTGATGATTTTGTACCTCCTGGGCCTGTGTCGCATCTTAAGCTAGCAAATTTGCCTTTTCACTTGTGTTAACAGACCCAGGGATAATTGTTATAATGGCCTAGTTTCAACCAGCCTTAATGTTTTTACAATGTTGTTACATAGTCCACCAAAATGGGCCTCAAATATAGACTCAGGTACAACTTCTGACAGTACATCAGGGTTTGTCTCTCTGTGAAGCAGTACTAAGCTCTCCTACGCTCTTCACTTGATTATGGTATTGCTTAGGCAATAGCATTACACTATTAAGACAAGTAAGGTTAGGGTCATCCTTCCACTCAATATCAAGGGTTGTTGTTACACAGTCATAGCAAAGCACTATCCACCTCCTTCTGCATGAGCTCACAGGCACCCACAATGGTCTAGTTTCACTGTGATTAACAGAGGTGAGAGAGTATGGCATCCCCCAGAGAGCACGGCACTTTTTGCTCTCTTGGACTTGAACTATTTGCTGCAGCAGATACAAACTCATAATATCTGGACAATAGTGAGAAGGCTTTTCTGTTGCAACACTCAGAAGTACAGTCATGAGGTGATGGCTTTGCAACTGGCACTTCACAAGGAAACAATCACACAGGATGACATCACTGGTTCTATAGGAAGTCACCATGGCACTCTGGAACATAAGGAAGAGTGTAAATCATAATAATTCTTAATCATGTAAATTTTGTCCAGAGGTCAATAATTTTTTCATATATTAAATTACATAAGATTTAAAAGTTATATGAGATGGAAAAACTTGTTACTGTGATACAAATTAACTTGATATACTCTAGTCAAGGATTGCAGTGAGGAGGTGGACTATGTTCCTGTGTTTGGGACCCAAGTCCCAAATCAAGAGAATGACCTAAGCTGCAGACATGGAAATAAAGGCAAGAAATATTTGACCTGTACACCTTAATGAACACATACAGTGCTTTAAAGTTTGTGAACCCATTAGAATTTTCTATATTTCTGCATGAATATAATGTAAAACATCACATTTTCACATTTCACACCCTAAAAGTAAAGAGAACTCAATTAAACAAATGAGATACAAATATTATACTGTTATATATAATATTATACTGTATTATACTGTAATATAATATTATACATATTACTATGTGCAGATATAGCTGCAACCAAACATTTCCAGTAACTGTTGATCAGTCTTGCACATTAGCTTGAAGGAACTTTAGCCCATTCCTCCATACAGAACAGCTTCAACTCTGGGATGTTGGTGGGTTTCCTTACATCAATTGCTTGCAGATCATTTCTGTTGGATTAAGGTCAAGACTTTGTCTTGGCCATTCCAAAACATTTTTATTCTTCTTTAACTATTCTTTGAGATTCAGTTCACAGACATGTCCTAACAATTTCCCATAGAATTCTCTGGTATAATTCATTATTCATTGTTCCATCAAAGATGGCAAGCTGTCCTGGCCCAGATATAGCAAAACAGACTCAAACTATGATGGTAATACAGTACCCCCATGTTTAAAAGAAAGTATAATGTTCTTATGCTGGAATGCAGTGTTTTCATTTTTCCAACATAATGCTTCTCATTTAAAACAAAAAGTTCTATTTTGGTCTTTTGGCCTTCTGACTTGTCCATGTGATCTTTAGCAAACTGTAGATGGGCAGCATTGTTCTTTTGGGAGATCAGTGGCTTTCTCCTTGTAGCCCTGCCATGCACACCTTTGTTGTTCAGTGTTGATGGTGGACTCATGAACATTAACATTACACATTGTGAGAGACTCCTTTAATTGCTTAGAAGTTACCCTGGGTTCTATCGAGACCTTGTGGTCTATTACACACCTTGCTCTTGGAGTGATGTTTGTCAGTTTACCACTTCTGGAGAGAGTAACTATGGTCTCAAATTTCCTTGATCTGAATAAATGTAGATTAGTGGAGTCTACACTCTTAGGAGCTTGTTTTGTAAACCTTTTCAGCCTGATGAGCATCAACAACTCCTTTTCAGAGGTACTCAGAAATCTCATTTGTTCATGCCATGATTCACTTCCACATTCATGTGTTATGAAGATCAGACTCTGATTGAGCCCTGTTCTTTAAATAAAACAAGGAAAGATTATTCAATAAACACCCTAATAAAAATCAAATAAAAAAAATTACATTACCACTCTGGTCTTGAGTGAAATCAGAGCTAATCTTATCCTCACCAATTCATTATTATGGCCTCTAGTGAAAAAATGTGTTCACTGGGTGGAAATTCCACAATAATTTTGTCTTTAAATCAGAAAAGGGGAACAACATTACAATACAGTGCAAGTTCTGCCTTACAGCTGAGAAAATGCTGTCATCATCTGCATATTTGGTATTGAGGTAACCCAGAAGTAATGGAAAGTAATCAGTTATTCTTAATTACTTTACTTTTGAGGTAATTTAGTTACTGACTGCATTCTTAGCAGGTAATTAGTAATTGTATAATTATTTTATTTTAAAATAAAATATTTTAAAGGTAACCTTCCCAACCCTGCTCACACCTGATTGACATCCCATTGATTGAAAACACCTGACTCTAATTTCACAATCAAAAGTGCTAATCCTAGAGTTACAGATATGTAATATTGTATAATTTTACTTGATAAATAAATGAACAAATATAGTATTTTTGTCTCATTTGTTTAACTGGGATATTTTGAACCTTATTTTAGGATTTGTGTGAAACTCAAGATGATTTAGGTCATATTTATGTAGAAATATTGAAAACTCTAAAGGGTCACAAACCTTTAAGCACCACTGTAACAAAAAGTGGATTATACTTCTTATTACATTCACTGTGTTCCTCATCTAAATTTACAGTAGTTTTGCTCATTTGCTGCACTAGAGGGCCTCCTGACATTACAAATCATTCTGAGGTCTAAGCCAGATGTTTGTAGTTTTATTGGGTCTCAGGCAGGTTTATTATTGTAGAGTGATCTAGAGTTAAAATGAACATTTAAAGAGAAAAAAACCTTTATGAACCTAAAAAGAGGTCACAGGTACAGAGAACAAAAAAATGAAATTGTATGCAATGTTTTGTGTGACTCATCATCAGAATAGTTTTAAACGTGACAGTGATAACATTTGTCATCTTATATATCATAATTGCTCTGAAAGAGGGTATTTTGGCATACAGTTATTATAATTATATTAATAACAAAATGTTTTAAATGCCATGCCATTGATTGTTGAGATTTAACTTTCACCAGAAGTCTATGTTAGCAAACATGTAGTCAGTCTTACTTTTTTGTAAAATGATAAAGATTGACTTCAATTTTAAACTGCTTTGTGGACTGTACCATCTTAGTAGTTTCTGGGTTGGAGGTCGGAACGCATGGCAAGTCTTCAAACTCTGTTAAAGTGGGTCCTGAAGTGAAAGACGCCAAGGAGTCAGAAAGCAGGCAGAGTTTGATGGGCAAGAGCAAGCATAGACAAGATTTCATCAAGAAAAACATTGAGGTATGCCATTTATTCAGGAGCAAAATGACTGAACAAGATTTGTGTCTAACATGTCTAAAAAGTTTTAAAAAGCTAACTAACTTGTGTAACTAAAATCTCAGCTGTATGAATCTATTTGCATCAGTTGTATAAACCATAATTTTCTGTTCATTATTCAACAGTGGCTGTTCCACTGACCCCAACAAACTATTGCTTATTGCTTATATGGCAATACAAATAAAATATGCCCAGTTTATCACAATATACAATATCTCTTGTAAATAAATATGATTCTTAACATTGTTTTATATATATATATATATATATATATATTCAGTTTTGCTGAAATTGAGAAAGTTTCATGTTGAAAAAATATTTTACATATTATTCCAAATTGGCTATTTTGACCTGCCCACAACAGACTCCGCCCTTATGGTGAGTTTTTATTCCAAAGCTGGTGCCAGACCATAACTGTCAAAAGTATGAGAAGGGATGTTAAATGTTTTATAGCATACTTATAGCA
Organism: Notoglanidium macrostoma; assembly: GCA_030068235.1. Lineage (NCBI taxonomy): Eukaryota > Metazoa > Chordata > Actinopteri > Siluriformes > Auchenoglanididae > Notoglanidium > Notoglanidium macrostoma. The sequence continues at coordinate 8,388,410 of JAQQZR010000017.1, forward strand.
CTTGTGTTTGTCTTAGTATGTGCTTTCTCTCAGCATGACTTCTTAGCTATATCCATTCTGAAGGTGATGTGTATGTGTAAATGCAGCTAGCCAGCAGTGCAGGAAGCATGGGGCTAATGACACAGAAAGAGAAAGAGCGATTAGAGGAGCTCCTCAAGGAAATAGATGATGAGGATACGTGTGTTGATCCAACTGACAAATCAGAGGTATACACACACACACACACACACATACATACAAGGCAGGGATATTTTATCCAGTCTGTCTCAGGCAAGACATCATCTGGGCAGTGAGCATCAGTTATCTAATTTAATGATATATATCTGGATGTTCTCACATATTTTTGCAGTATACACATAGGGCTAAGTTTTTTCACATTTTCAAATTTTTTCAGTTTCCTTTTCTCACTGCATAGTCCATCATTCCTCAAGAGGGTCTGGCAGCTGCATTTATGGTGTGCCTTTCCCGTTTGCAATGGGTTCGTCACCAATTATGCATGGCAACCAAACAGAGAAGAGCAGATGCTCAGAGGCCTCCTAAAGGGTCAGGCTGAAAGACTTCCTGTTATTGTGAGCCCCTGCTATTGTGCAAAGTGTAGACAAATTTTATGTCTTTTGGCTCATCCCAGTGATAGGACACGTGAGTGACCAGGCGCAGAAAAGCTTTGGCAGGTTCTGATATGACATCATGATCAAATGCAGATGCCTTCTGGTTTTTTTCTACATTTATCATCCTGTCTCTGTGGAACTGATTCCCCAAATTGTTAAAATGCAGCTTCTACGTGGAGTAAAGAAACCCTTAGGTCTAAGTTGTTCTTCTTCTCACGCTGGTAAATGAGCATCTTATTACCAATAACCAACTTTGACATCACAGGGCATTATACACTGTCAAACTGTACAACAGCCAACAATTTGTGGACACCTGACCATCACACTCATATGCCTTTTGATCATCTCATTGCAGATTTAATCCCTCTGCTGTTGTACTAACCTCCACTTTTCTGGAAAGGCTTTCAACTAGATTTTGTAATGTAGCTGTTGGGATTTGTGTTTATTCAGCTGCAAGAGCCTGGGCATTGATGGACACTCAGTTTCTTCCCCTCCAACCTTGGCAACTATGTCTTCATAAACTTCTCTTTGTGCACAGGAGCAATGTCATGCTAGAACACATTTGAGCTAGTTCTCTTAGTTCTAGTGAAGGGAAACTGTAATACTACAGTGTACCAAGACATATATTTGTGTGCTTTCAACTTTGTAGTAACAGTTTGGAAAAGGCCCACATATATGGCCAATAATTTTTGGCCTGACCATCATACCCATGTGTGATGGTCAGGCCACAAATTACTGGCCATATTGTGTAGGTCTCCTAAATTCTCTCATTCCTGAACATACATTGGATATAAAAACTACTTTAAAACATCAACAAGACACCTTTAATGCCTTTAGAGTTGCCCAGTTCAAGCATTAATATTGGCATTTTAATGACACAGGTTCTTTCAGTGTAACTATTGTCAAATCCATCCATTACCTATTTCAAGCACAAATCTTGACTCAAAATCATAACTAGCCACACCTAGCACTACCACTCTGAAACATGACAGGGGAGTTAGTGAGGTTGTTAGTTAAAGTTAAATTGTTAATTGATTGAGGGGATATGTATGATAAACTTAAAAAAGAATCTAAGTATGGTTGGTGTCTTTTTTGTTGCTGCAGAGTGAGCATAGCTAATATATTTACTATAAATATTATATTTAAAATCTCATTGCCTGGCAGTGGTAAGCACATAAAATTCTTCCATGTAAGAATGGGGGACTGGAGTCAGACAGTGTATCATAGAGAATTGATGCAATAATATATTGGTTGTCAAGAATATTGCTCCAGGACATAAGGAATTAGTGTTTTTAAATATGTTTAGACACTAAGTAAGTAGGTTTCTCCTAGATTTTCAATGCATGGCAATCTATTCACTTATGACTTTTTTGGGGAAATGAGGACATCATTATTTTAAATGAGTGATTTCAACTCAACACATAATTCTTTTATTATACTCTACTGTCTACAGTCAATGTATACTGTCATGAAAGCCAGACAAGATGAGATACAAGCACAGAAATCAAATCCGTGAGACAAGCAGAGGTCAGTCGATCCACAAATAGTACAAACTGGGCAAAACAAACTCGTAAGTGGATAGTCCAAAAGATAGTCGTAACCAGAAAAACAATCATAGAATAAACGCTTGGCAGAAGGTGGACACAAAGGAGCAGCACTAATGCTTCGCAACGATAGCACTGAAATGAAGACTATAAAAAGGAGTTTGTAGTGTGCATGAGAGATTGGAGTCACCTGCCACTGATTAGTAGTCAGGTTACTCAGAGCGTGGGAAAATTTTGTGTGTGCTGTGAATCTTGGGAGTTGTAATCCATGTCACTGTCAGTGTTTTCGTGTGTGAAATTTTCCATTTCTATGTCCGATTGTGAATCTATGTCTGAAGCTGTCCATGTTGCTGTTGTGGATGAGTGTGGGTGTAGGAGCAGGTGCAGATGTGACATATACTGTATATGCTCTCACAAATGTGCATTATATTTACTTCCATATAACCAAATTTAATCAAATATTACTTGCACAAAATGTAAACATATTGTATTGTGTCAGCACACATTGCAAAATGTATTCACAGTATTTGTAGATTCCTGGACAAAGAAGCATTGCTAATCTTAAACCACCATTAAGTGCAATTCCAGTTGCGTAATGCAACTGGAACTGGAATTTCAATTCTTTCTTTCCATTCCTTATAATATAGTGAATATGTGCCTAATACAAGGACATCCAGATGTTCTGTATTACAATTTCCTCTTTTTCAGGTGTTCAGGGAAGATTTCCTTTCTCTCTGTGTTGTGATTTGTGATTCATATCTACTGAAAGAAATTCTTCTGGCTTTTTAAATAATCCATTTAATCTCTCAACCTCTTCATTTTTTAACTATTATTTATTCTTCCCAGATTGTCTACAGTAGCTGTGTGTGACTTTAATCTCAGCAATCTTAACTTTGAAATCTTCTCCTAAACAGTAAAAAGATTATTATTATTATTATTATTATTATTATTATTATTATTATTATTATTATTATTAAATTAGATATTTAACATATCTGTGTCTAGATTTAAAAAGACCTATGGAGCTGGCATTCCTGATGTTCTCTGGAAGAATAATCTAGAGTTTATGGGTAATGTACATGTCCAAAAGTTTGTGGACACCTGACCACATCGCAGCTAAATGAGTTTCTTCTTCAAACTGCTGCCACAAATTGTAGTCTTTAGTGTTGTCTTTGTATGCTGTAACATTCCAGTCTCCTTTGACTAGAACTAAGAAATGTGCATGGCAACACATCAGTGCACAAAGTGAGGTTCATAAAAAAATAGTTTGCAGAAGTTGGAATGGAAGAGCTCGAATGGCCTGCACAGAGCCCTGACCTCAACCCCTTTGGAAACTTGGAACCACTAACTGCCCCCCAGGACTCCTTTCCTGACATCAGTGCCTGAGCTCACTAATGTTCTTGTGGCAAAATGAGCAAAATCCCCACAGCCACACTGCAATATCTAGAGGAAAACGTTCTCAGAAGAGTAGAGGTTATTTTAACAGCAAAGAGGAGACAAAATCTAGAATGGGATGTTTAATAAAAACATATGGGTGTTATAGTAAGGTGTCCATTAACCTTTGGCCATACATTGTATAAGTAAAAGCATCTCCCACTAACTGATTACACTGCACAACAAAGTTTTTGCTTCTTGAACACTGTTGGGTGTTTCTTATAGATTTTTGGGTGCTGATCA
>JAQQZR010000017.1:8406341-8429681 GCA_030068235.1 Notoglanidium macrostoma
CTGTTTCATGAATTAATGGCATATATGTACAGGGCGTGTTTTATAATTATAACAGAAATAATTTTTCGTACTTTTCCTACATACATAAACAAATCAAGTATTAAAAGTTATATTAACGTTGCATTCATATTTGAGTGATGAAGATGGATTAAACTTTTTTTTTCCCAATGTACATTTAGGCTATTTTTATACTATTTACAATATTTTAATACATTTCTATTTAAATGAAGGCCTTTTTTTGTCCCTCTCGGGGGGGGGTATCGGCCGAAGTTATCGGGTTAAGGCATTTTTTAATTCGTGCCGTAATTGTTCGGGCCCGAGTGGAGACATATTAGTTAAAAAGAAATTGTATTCTGTATAAAGTATTTAATAAGTGGAAAATTAAACAATGGTGAAAAAATGTACATGACGCTTTTTGTATCAGCTCATCATTTGTCTGTTTCCTCCTTTCAGGATGAAGTATATTGAAACGGAGCTGAAGAAAAAGAAGGGATTATTGGAGGCAGAGGAGCAGAAGGTGAAGATGAAGAATGCCGAAGACGTCCTGTACGAGCTGCCTGAGAACATCCGTGTCAATTCTGCCAAAAAGACAGAAGAGATGTTGTCCAATCAGATGCTCAGCGGCATCCCAGAAGTGGACCTGGGAATCGAGTAAGCGCAAGTGCAGCCTTTCCTCTCGTGTTGAATTACTACCTGATAAATAAATAGGAATATTCCTATTGTGTGTGTATGTGAGTGTGTGTGTGTGTCCGTGTCCTAAATGGTTTTGTTTGTATCTTGTGCAGTGCGAAGATAAAGAACATAATCTTTACAGAGGAGGCTAAAGCGAAGCTGATCGCTGAACAGAGGAACAAGAAGAAAGACAGCGGAACCTCATTTGTTCCCACCAACATCGCCGTGAACTACGTCCAGCATAATCGCTGTGAGTTGTAGCCATCGATCTGGACCTCTAGCGCTTACATACACTCACCCTGCTTTTTTGTATCTGTTCATTCTAGCATTAATCACACAAACACTATGAGCTCATTTACATCACAGCTTTCTTTAATCCCAGCTGGTAAAAAGATGAGCATTTCGTTTGAATATTTGCGACCATGCAGCAACTGACCGTTACTCGCTTTCCAGTTTACCATGAAGATGTGAACGCCCCTCACAGACGCCACCGAGAAGAGCCTAAAGCCCGACCACTGCGTGTTGGAGACACCGAGAAACCAGCACCGGAAAGTAAGTGCAAAACATCGCACTCGAGACAAATCAAGCCAGTGTTTGTCCTCTTATGCATATATGCATCATCATGTTTATCATGCCTAGGCAGCCAGATTTATTTCCAACCGCTTGTTAAAGAAGACGTGTTATTGGTTAATCCATTCCGAGAAAACAATGTGCTTTAGAGAGACAGACGGTAAACCAGTACAAACAGAGAGGAGTCCGTGCTCCGTTATTGTATTGTCACATGGTCAATACTGAATGCTGTATGTCTAATGGATTTGAATGAAGCTTGAACACTGATTTAACAGCAGTGCGTAGCAACAAATAAATGCCTTGATAAGATAAAAGGGTAAATGCAGAAATAGTAACTGCGACTGTTATAATGTAATCCGTAACTTTTTAAAACGTGAGGAGAAAGGTATTTAGGGATATTACCAGTTACAGGCGTCCAACAGATAGGGGAGTTGAACACCGCCTGTTCAAGACGTGAACGTTGCGCATCTTTAACGTCACGCCCTTCTGTGTAAAATCCATAATGGCGTGTCATTTACGCCTTTGAGCCAGAACAATCCGTTACAACAGAGCTGGGAATGATGACTGTGTGAAAGGGTCAGTACAGTGAGTCAAAACAGAGCTGCAATAGTGGAAGACCAGAATAAAAGCAGCATAGTGTACACTAGGTATATTGAGACGATATTAATGTTATGCAGCCCTTTGTTACTCTTTTTTTTTTTTTTTTTTTTTTTTTTAAAGTTTTGTTCACTGTACGTCAGCCTTGTTCTGATACAGTTGCAAGGAGTAAGCGGACATTGGTTTTAGTAAATATAGATATGTCATGTTGAGTGAATAACAGGAAACACATGGTTCTTTGCCATTGTTCCTTATAGTAAATAAATCCAAAACGATTCACCACCAATGACTAGATTCTGTTATGACTATATGATGCAGAGTATATATTTTGGTCTATTTTGCCAGTTTGTATTCATTTGCTCTTTAACAGTACATTACTTTGAACGGTTCCTGGTTATACTGTAATGGTCGTTTTCTTTCCCCCTTCTTCTCAGAATCCCCACCCAACTACCGCAAGAGACCAAACAACGAGAAGGCCACAGATGATTATCATTATGAGAAGTTCAAGAAGATGAACCGAAGATACTGATCCCTCGTGGCACCAAACTGTCCGTTAGATACCATTTTACCACCTAGAGAAATGATTTATGAGCCTTCAAGAGTTGGTGGGATAATTTCTTGTTGAAGATCTGGCAAAGAAAGGTCATTGAAAATAATTACATTTGTACAGATGAACACTTCATATACATTTCATATACCTGTCGGTATAATGTGTAACCAGCAAATTATAAGGGATACTTTCTGAATTACTTCGTTAGTGTTGCATTGTGTATGGCTTCATTCAGAGCAGTCAAACAGAATGATTTGAAGCATGAAAATAAATATTTGTCATAAGTTCAAAGGAAGATTTTGGCTGTAGTGTGAGAACACAAGTGGTGCAGAGAGTAGCATGGCTGCCTCCCAGCTCCAGGGCTTTATCCTGAGCTCGGCGTCAGGCATGTCCTCCCTGTTTCCGGGTTCTCTGGTTTCCTCCCATCTCCCAAAAACATGCCAGTAGGTGTCAGCATGTAAGTGTACCTGATAAATTGCCCCAAGGTGTGCATGTGATGCCGGAGATAGACTGGCGTTCCGTCCAGGGAGCATTCCCGGATCACATTCAGAGTTCCTGGGATTCCTCTGGGTCCACCATGACCCTGATCAGGATAATGCTGTCTTTCTTCATGAGTTCCTGGATTTCTTGCTTAATGCTACATCCTGCATCTGTAATGCTATTGATATATATTCTAGATATCGGGTAAATATTTAGTCGAGCAAGTTCAAGCCGTGCCTGTTTTTATACAATAACTGCATTGCAAATGCAATTATTGAGATAATTGTCAACACTTAAAACATTTACATCGTCTTCCCAAATAAATAAAACTTCAGAAACTTGTTACTTTGTCAAACCGTTTTATTCATAGTGGATGTAACTAAGGAAATGTGCCTTCAAATGGTATCAATGAAAATGACACAAATGACTATGTGCTAAATATCAAGTAAAAAAACTAGAGAAATAAACAGTGTAAACAGATATCTAACAGGGCCTTCCTGACCCAAGACTGATGAGTCACATTCGGTAAACACACACACTATAATACTGCGAGGTATGAGAGGAATGTACAGTAGTCAGACATAGAAAAAAAGAATCCAGTATTTGTTCCACGGCAGAGATGTAGATGAGTGTATGTCATTTACGTCAGTTTTTCTTATTTGGCTCGAGAATTAATGTGGACAGCAAAGGTTAAATAAGTAGCTTATCTAACTGACATGTTTAAGACTGTTCATTTGTGCTGCTTCCATGGCCATTGAGATGATGTGACATTGTTTCTGCAGCGACAGGCCTTTCCGAATCATCTGTAAGGGGGTTTGAAGGGTCAAGGGCCGTATTGGGTGACCCCCAACTGTCTCGCTGACGAAAAGCTTCGCAAAGTGGCAACTCGACGCCGTCCCATTGTCCACAGCTAGAAATGTCACATATAAACACATTACATGCATGCACACCAAACTTTCTTTCTCAGACATGTTCACGCCATACATGAACTCACAGGTTACATTAAAAGCACAGGTTCCCAACCCTGGACCCTGGAGTTCACCTGAGTGTTTTCCCTGCTCTAACACAGCTGATTCAGCTAAGCAGTTTAACAGCAAGGAAAACACTAATGTGTTCCTTGACCAGGGTTGGGAACTTGTTCAGTAAAGGAAAACTCTATATTTATCTACCACCTCACATCTGTAGCGTATTTGTAATTACCACAAACAAGAACTGATATTCCCCTGTATTAATGAAAACTACTGTATTGAACAGACTGCACAGAACAGAAACAGCTCCTGTATAATGAAATGTTTAAAAATTCATGGGCGGGGATGGCCTGCTCTCTTTCCCCTCTCAACAATCGTGACACTGGCCAGTTGTGAGTGTCTGTGAGTTCACACATGCAGAAGAGGGACGAGAATAGCGGTCATATGACAGGGGCTGTCTGGGTGGTGGGTGGGAATTGTCTGGTGACCAAAATGGGGATGGGGTAGAGGTAGTATTTTTATCTAAATTTTTTTACATTGGTGCGAATACAGTTAAAAATACTTCATTTTTATCAGGGCCTAAATAGTGTGTGGTCTTCATCACCATCTATAAACATATACATAACCTCAGGTGACAACAAGAGAGAGAGAGAGAGAGAGAGAGAGAGAGAGAGAGAGTGAGAGAGAGTGAGAGAGAGAGAGAGAGCTCAGCCATGACCTCAAAGAAACAATTGTTACTGCTCATCAATCTGGGAAGGGTTATAAGGCCATCTCCAAACAATAGAAATTTGCCATTATACAGTGAGAAGGATTATTTTGAAATGAAAAGCCTTTATACAGTTGCCAGTCCTTCCAGGACTGGGCATCCCAGCAAAGTGAGTCCAAGCTCAGATTGTTTATTGCTCAGAGATATAAAGGAAAAAACCAAGAGCTCCATAATGTGACATTTAGGTGTCTTAAAGCATATTAAATGCTTATGTTCAAGACTGCACAATGTACAAAAACTGTACTGTACAAACATTGAACAAGAATGGCTTTCATGAAAGGGTGATTAGGAAAAGCCCAAAAACCATGTGGTAGCATGACTTTGTTTGCAAAATTGCATCTGAACAAACCACAAGAGTTCAGGAACAATATCATTTGGACTGATAAGACCGAGGGGATGTTTGGTCATTATGCACAATGCCATTTTTGGCAAAAAATCAAACTGAGTGCATCACCAATAAACAGCTCATGCCAACTGTCATGCATAGTGGTAGAAGGATGATGTTTTGGATTAAACTTTGGGAAACTTGCAGTCATTATAATGCTGATGAACTGAACATTGACGTCGACGCACAACATCGATTTATACTAGAATATTCCTGAGACAAATGTGATTCCATCTGTCCAGGCACTTGTCCCATCTACAACAGGACAATGATCCCAAACACACCAGCAAATCAACATCTGAATGGATAAAGAAGGAAAATAATCAAGGTGCTGGAATGGCCAAGTCAATGTCACAAACTCAATCCCATTGTTAATTAGGCTCTGATAAAAAACAAAACATAGAACTGAAAGAGGGTGCACTTTTTTCCATTTTGTACATTTGGTAATGCATAATGTAAGATTCCTCCCCCGTTACTAGTGGCTACAGCTGCTCTTAGACCACCAATATATGTGAGCCAATGGGGTTTCTGTTTTGTTCTTGTCTCAATATAGAGAAACCCTTGTCTGTGGTAAATGCACGTGTACTACAGATGTGGTAGATAACGGTTAGATTGAAAACATTGAAAATCTGAAAGCAAGTAAAGCCAAAACACACAAAACAGAAGAAGGAGCTACTGAAAGTACTTTCAAAAGCATGCAGGCCGTTAAAAGCTGAAAGAATGCCAAGTGAGTTTAAGCCCTGCTACGATTATAAAACCATTAAATGTTACATATTTCATACTCCACTCAATAACTTTTCTAATCTCAAGGATATTGAATTTTATTTATACTGCCACTTTGTAGCTGAAAGAAGAAAAAAAGCTTATAGCAGTGAAGATGTTTCAGAAGACTGAAGCGGAGGCAGAACATCCAATTTGGAAGAGACCAATAAACACTAAAGACATCAAAGTTGCTCTCTTTCCTTTCTGATTTATTTGTAAAGTTTAAAACGGCCAGTCAGGCCCAGTGGGGGGAACATGACAACACTCTGAACAGTAACGTTATTTATCCATAGCTGACATCTTACACTGCTTAAACTACTAGGTTCCAGTTCAAGGAAGAACTGATGATGAAAAATCAACTCTGCTTTAAAAGTAAGATCAGTGTGAACATTATAGATGTTACCAGTGCAAGCTACAAATCATACAATGTTTCGTTAACATTTTAACAGGATTATTATAATCGCTTTTAATCGAATACAATAAAAAGAAATCTAAAGTACAGGCCAGAAAATTACAAGAATTACTCAACAGTATTAAAACTCCCAGAGTGCTCCTCATTTCAGAGCTACAGAGGCTACATAAATACCTCCTTTAGTGCATTACATCATCGGTTCAACCAATTCAACAGCACAGGATATCAAAGCCAGATGACCGATCTAACAAAATGTAAGCATCCTAAAACACACATGGACTTATTCTGACTTGCAAAATTCTTTATATTTACCTGTGTAAAGTTAAAGCATAAGCACCTTTTACAATTCGGCACCAGCAGCTCAAAATGTCCTCCAGCTTTATTATTAAAGCTTAACTTGACTAAATGTAATTAACATTGCTCTTACACAAAACCAATGGATAGTGGAAATACTACAGTATTATAGTATTTGAACAGGTCAGTGGGAAATTTCTAACATTTTCATACTGTTAAGAAGAGTGAAGACATGTTTGCACCGCTTGGGTTAAATAAAAAGCACCAACGGATAAAAAAAATAATATCACCCAGAGAACTCTGTGAAATACAACCTAATAGCTTAGCTTCTGAAATATTCTGACTCAGACCTGCTGTTCCACTGCTGTGTACATTAATCAGGAGTCATCAGCTAGTGGTCTGCATGCAGGCCCAGCAAAGCGGACTGAACTGAATACTTGAATAAGAACTGATAAAAAGTACAGATAAAAGTTTTCTAAACGTGAACCAGCATGGCTTCTACAGCAGGCCCTCTGTTGTGGCTTATGCGATTACATATGTTTGTGTAAATGATTTAGCATCAGAGCAGAGACTAGTTACTGACCTAGAGGCATTAGGACTTTCATTTTCTTTATTTGATTTCAACCTGACGAATAGCCCTGCTTTAAAGCCCCAGAGAACCTAATCCTGTAATTGTTTCATCGTCAGGTTACTGTCGGTCTGCATAAAATATATGTACACGTATAGCATGAAAGAATGTCTACAGTTGAATACAATTTCTGCCGTTAATATACACAATGGATGGCTGTAAGCTTGATTAAGCTTCACTCTGGTTGGTGATCTAGCTTTGATTAAATATCCATCGTATCTGAGCAAACAAAGCGAACTAGCTCTTCATTTATAGCAATGGGTCTTCAATCTTATCGGTGCGAGTACGAGCTTTTATTTCAACCAATCAAATCAAATCAAGTGTCTCCCATTTGGCTGGAATAGAAGCCTGAAATCACACCGGCCCTTTGCGGATGAGGTTAAAGATTTCCAGCAAATTCAAAATATGCGCACACCAAATATGACAAGCTCTAGCAGTATAACAGTAACACGACACATTTAGTTTGATCAATCCTGTGACACTGTAATAAGCGTAGGAGGTCAATCAAACGTGCTCGTTAGACCACTAGGCCACGTGCAGTTTGGGTCTGATCGGTGCGTTTTATTTTCAGTTTCCTTTCATTCACCTGTTTCAACTGCTGCATATATAAACAGAACACTGACCTCTGAGATCATGCCAACATTTTCATATTATGTTCCTAGAGGACTGATATTTCACTTCAAATCAATTATGTGCGTAATAAGGCTACCTGTATTAAAAATATGCGTACTTTGCACAGGTCTATGTGAATTTAAACTACTACTAGTGATTGCACCCGTCTGCTCCAGCAACGCTCTCCAGGACAATCCAGAAGGGAATCTTCCACAGCTTTACATAAGACATCGTTGCATAAATTTCTTTCTTTAAGCAAAGGATATTTACAGAGGAGACAATATTACTAAATAATACTGTTTCTAGTATCCTTATTTAATGTAAGTCATTCCTATTTTTAGTACTGTATATATGTTTTCTTTTCTTTGACTTTTTCTAGTGGTACACTCATTTTCATGAAATGTGCAACTTTTTTTTTTATCCCATCCTATCCCACTTTTACATCCTTTTTAAAAAAAATAAAAATACCATTTTTTTTGGTGGTCTCAAGATTTCCTTTTGACTATCCTGCTATGAAAATATGATAATAAATTCACAAGTTTAACCCGTCTTCTTGTTCTATTTCAAAGGCACTACATGTTGTGAATGTCCTTATGAATGAATTTGGATACTCACAGACCCCGTTTACATTTGGTTTTAAAATGCGTCTTGGGCGATCCGATCACAACTGGACAGCGCTAAATACAAGTGTAATTGACCTCCCAGACATGTTCGCTCCAACCACTTGCTGAGGTGGTCTTGGACACATTTAACCATATACATTCTGTAGTGTAAATGCTGATGCGTCCAGGAAAATACGTCATTAATGCTGGACACGGAGGTTGTTTTGGTAACACATGGAGAGGAGCAGCGATGTACGATGTGGTTGGTGTGCAAGAAAATAATGACGGTATGTTGCAGGTTTAATGATTTAATATAATTTTGCGCGGGGACCTTTGACCTTCTAGCGGAAGTGATGTAGGCAGTAACGAAATTTGAACAAAAGCGGTCAGCTGGACACCTTGGAGACGCATGATAGACACAGGTGTAAACGGCGACGTGTCTCGGCAGTCCATTTGTGACCTGAATGTTCAAGACGCATTTTAAAACCAAGTGTAAACAGGGCCAGTCACACACGCGCACACACACTGCTGTCTAAGGCACAATGGTATGAGTTATAGGGTATGTGCGTATAAGAGAGTGTGCATATGATTCTCCATAACAGGATTGCAGGCTCTCTGGAGGGTCTATTTGTACCTGGAGGAGTAATACTCTTCCTCGAGCTCATACAGGTCAACGGCGATCTCGTCACGCAGGGAGATGAGCTTCTTGTCGCATTCCTCCTGCAGCGCACGCAACTGTTGGTTGCGCAGACTAATGGCCTCGTTTACAGACGGGAAATCGTTCAGAATCAGGAACTGCTTCAGGTCTGACACCAGCTTCATCAGAGACTCACCAGCTCGCACCTTTTATTTAAATCACATGTACAGATTAACAGCAAATTAAAAAAAGGCAAAGAAATGGCACATTGTACGCATGTCAGTTTTAGGCTTTAGATATAGTTTCCGACGGAACATGAAAGAGTTCTTACAATGTTGGCAGCTCTGACGTGCATTTCGTAGTGGTCCTGCTCCGCTTGTGTTGCTCTAGACACCTGCGTTTCATCTTCTACCTGAGAAATGATTTAACATTTGTTTCTTACAAAGAATGCCAATGACTCAATGCAGGAGTCCGTGACTGGTGGGCTTTACAGTTAACGTTTAGGCATCCTAGCTTCTCTTGCATGTGACTTTGAAGAAAATACTTAAGTCAAGGCTGGATCAGAATACCTTAAGTCCATATTTTATGCATGGTACAGCATGGCAAGATCATGGCTGTAGTGTTTTCTGTTTATGATGGATCACGTTAGTTACTGGATGCAGATTGTGAAAAGCAGCACTCTGTGACAGTTTTGATCCGTGATCACTTTTACAATGCCTCTTAATGTGCAAGTATCAAGTAATGTGCAATGTTCATCTGTTGACGAGATTCCATGTATGAAAACTGGTAAACACTACTTCCCTACCTGATTATAAAACCATCACATTACATAGGTATGGCACAATTATTGAAATAAAATATTTAAAATCCAAAAATGCCCGCCAAAATTGTTCTAATAGTTTATATAGTGCTTTGTGACGAGGGTGCAGATGGTGGATGTCATTGCTTGTATAATATGGCTTGGGGACAATGACATGGTGCTACAAATGGTCTTGGCATTATTTTAACAGTTTGCATGAGTTATATATATGTATTATAGTTACATTTTAGTTCAATACAACACTAAATTATCTGTGTAGGTGGGAGAGAGCAGGAACTGTGCTGGACCCTGTCCTTTGAGTGCCAGCGCCTATCCTGAATAGCTTCATTTGCAATTACACTTGTTTTTTGTTTTTTTACTGATGCTTTTATGCAACAGGACTTACAGTTGAGAAAAGTGAACAACTGCAGGTTAAGTGTCTTGCTTGAAAACCTGACAGTGGAGATTTGGATGTGCTGGGATTTAAACTCACAACCTACTGATCAGGTGCTCAAATCCTTAACCCGTGAAGCGCAACTGCCCAAGATATAATGAAAGCATCATGTCTGACATAGCCCCACCTTGGCGGTTTTGATGATCTCAGTGAAATTGTCCAGTATGGATCTGATGTCATCTTTTAGTCTCTTGTTGTAGTTCTGCAGAAGAGTCTCTTTACTTTGCGGGAGCACCCGTTGTGTGGCCATTTTTTTATTTGCACTGCTCAGTTTTCTCACTGGAAAGAAATGAAAACAACATTAACGTTACTGTTGTGAAAGTTTGCACTTCACCTTTTTCCTCAAATTCACGTTCATACGCTTGGCGTTTAGTTTATACAACACGGCGGCTTATGCGCATGAACTAGCTACTAAGCAACCCCAGCGAGAATTAACTAATATTAATCATGCAGCTACATTTAAGCTAATGAAATATTTATTTAAAAAAAAAACATTACTACCTTGGTTTAAGTTAAAATAGGTAATTTACGTGCATTCTGTAAACAAGCTTCCAAACAACTGCTCCGCGGTCTTCTGTCGCTGGACAATGACGTCACTTCCCAACGTCGCGCCGCTTAAAATTACCCACAAGCCTTCTCTTCTTCCTTTCTGTCCGAACCAACATGGTGAGTGTCGAACTGTTATTCACTTGAAAATCAAGCTTTGTAAAATCGTCAAACATCTGCTATATACTATCACTCAGGATAAAAGAAATGACGTGTATGCAATTTAGGCTGCTGTTAAATCATTTATCGACCTGTATTGTGAAGAAATAAAGCGGTAATTTGAGTGATTTATTTGGGTTTTAACTCGGTGAGATGGCGTTCAGCCCCGCACTTTAGCTCTGTAGCTTGTCGTGTTGGCGAAGCAGCTCGTTGCCTCATTACTGTCGGGTTGCGTTTTGGAAAGTTTGTTGAATATGTTCATGTTCTCCTGCTGTATCTGAGTTTGTTGGAAGATGTTCGCGCTGATGTAGCTTGCTAGGCCAAGGATGGTCTCCCGTTTAGCTAGAAGGTGGTTTAGCCGGTTAGCTTGATGTAGCTGGTTGGCTAATGAGGAGGTTAAATCACGCTTTTAGTTCATTGAGTGCAGTTCAGACGCGAAGGAAACTTGAACGTGGGGGTATTTTCACCTGCCGGATAAAACAAGTGTGATAATTTAGGAAAATGGTGATATTTTGATTAATATGGATATCTTTGTCAGAGTAAACATTCATTTATTCCTCGAACAAACTCTGGCTCTTATAATGCCTTACATTTCAGGAGTATTACTTTATTCACAAAACAGCTTAAGATTTTTTTTTTTTTCAATTTTCAAGGATTAATGTGAGCTGTTGACATGGACACATGTGGCTTCTGCAGTGATGGTTTGAATTTCTTCACCTGAAATCCCATGTGGAGCAAAAACTTAAATCTGAGCACGAGCTGCAACTGTCTCTTCTCTCTTTGATCATGGGTTCATTTTAAAGCTATTTCTGCTTTTTTTCCCCCAGCCTAAAGGAAAGAAGCCCAAGGGGAAGAAGGTGGCACCTGCCCCTACAATAGCCAAGAAGCATGAGGTCAAGAAGGTAGTGAACCCCCTGTTCGAGAAAAGGCCGAAGAACTTTGGCATTGGTGAGTAACACGTGGGTGCACTATGTACGAGTTTATCCTGTCCTAGAACCATTACATTGGTGCAAATGATGTCAAGAATATTTGCTATCTTAACAGCAATGCAGACAATTTCCCACCAAGATCGCTGATGCACCCTGATGCACCTAGTCTGTGTGAGAAGCATTTAAATTTTCTCTCAAGTTCTCCTCCTTCCCTCACTTCACCAGGTCAGGACATCCAGCCCAAACGGGATCTGACCCGGTTTGTGAAATGGCCGAAATACGTTCGCCTGCAGCGTCAGCGGGCTATCCTGTACAAGCGTCTGAAGGTTCCTCCTGCAATCAACCAGTTCAACCAGGCTCTGGACCGCCAGACTGGTAAGTCAGCTGACATCCAGTGCTGGATCCAGTTTTATCTGTGGAGTTCTGCTTTTGTTGATCTACACTGTTAGAAATGTCATTGTGCTAAAGCCGTGCAAATGATGTGAAGAAAATCTGATTAGTGAATGTTGACACTTTTCCCACCAAGATCACTGATGCACTCTGATCTTTAGTAGAGGTTGTCAGACTAAAACCTGTGAACTACAGAAGAATCTTCATTTGTAAAGGACTGGATACGAAGTTAACATAACTCGATGGCAACTGCAGTGATTAGGTCACATTCATCATATTAGCTCAAAAAATAAAACGCATTTATTATTAATATAAATAAAAATTCCTTTTCACAACAAAGGATTTGCTGCAGTTTACATTTGCTATGTGTTTAACAAGCCGGACAGCTGAATGAAGGACAGATGTTTTCTTTTTCTTTTTTTTTTGTTGTTGCTGCTTTTTTTTTTTATTTTTTATTTATTTCTTTTTTTTTTAATTGTGCTGGTTCTTCAGAGCTATTTTTTGAGCTGTTGGTTCAGTCTGCTGAAATAATTTTCTGGATCCTCACCAAATTTGGCTGGTTGATGACCAACCCCTAGCCCTTATCATGTAATAGGACTGTCAGCTTACAGAACATCCAGTTGGACTTAATTGAAATGTGGAATTCAGTTGCATTTGAATATTTTAATTAATTCTTTTAATTGGGGAACAGTTTATTCAGACTTTTACTTTTTGTAAAGATTTTACAACTGACTCCTACTTTAGGCATTGCAACATATGTATATTTTTAATAAAGTCAATTGCCTCAACTGAATTTCCATTATGTTTGCTTCTAGCTACCCAGCTGTTCAAGTTGGCTCACAAGTACAGGCCCGAGACCAAGCAGGAAAAGAAGCGCAGGCTGCTGGCTCGTGCTGAACAGAAGGCCGCAGGAAAAGGAGATGCCCCAACTAAAAGGCCACCTGTCCTCCGTGCAGGTGAGCGGATTTCTGTTCCCCTGTTTAATTAATTTTGACAACAGAAAAGGAGCTGCAAGTAGCAGCAGACTGTGTGGAATTATGTGGGAGAAGTGAACTTCCAAAAACCCTTTTTTTTTTTTTTTTTTTTTTTTTTTTTTCTTCTTCCTTTTTTTTCTTTTTTCTTTCCCTCTCTTCCTTAGAATATGTTTGAGTTAAATATCATTTGACTTATGATGCATTCAGTTGTGCGGTTGACATGATGCTGTTTCCCATCTGCTGACATACACTAGGATTTTCTCGTTGGTGGTGTTTGATCCTCTAATGCAGACAGATTGAAACCGTGTATGAATTCCACAGGAAGGGGCCACCCCGTGCAGCCAGTCATTGTACTATTGTTGCAGTCAGTGTTATGTAGCACATGTTGGTCAAAAAAGCAAGTCATGGGGACCGTGTTTTGGCTGTGAGCTGTGGTGTGTTCTTGTTACATCACACATTATTGAGATTATTCAAGTTTAGGTAGTTTTATTTTCCATGGGGGCAACTGTTGACAGTTGACAGTTTTTAGCAAGAGTTTATTTTGCTTGGTTTCATCAGGCCTTTTTTTATTATTATTATTATTTTTTTAAATAATTATATAAACCTTGTCTGCTATTGATTCTGTGAATCAGCTATGAATAAAAACACATGTAATCAGTTTGTCCAGGGAGCTTTGGCTCATGATTTGCTTGACCATGGTGAGATTACCCATAAAGACACTTTTAGTAACTTCTTTTTATGCACCTTTACACAGGAACACATGCAGAAAATGGCTTAAATTTAGGATTTTTTTATTTTTATTTTTTTTAAGATGTATGAAAGTAGTAGCTGTAGTCTTACAGCGATGTTTTTGAGGGGCTGTGCCAGCATGAACTCCTCCCAGACGCAGTGTATCGCTGTTGGGGATAACTGGGGTGGTACAAGGTGCTTTTGAGGCACTGGGGTTTAGGTTTGTTAACATACTGCAGTGCAACAGGGAAATGTCACTGTTTTACAGCTGAACAAGGATGAAGCCTTCATGGCTTAGACTTTTTCCCTTTAAAGTTTGCAGTGTTTAACATTTTGTTCATTCTCATTTTTCCTCACCAGGTGTGAACACGGTCACATCACTTGTAGAGAGCAAAAAGGCCCAGCTGGTTGTGATCGCTCATGATGTTGACCCAATTGAGGTCAGTAATCTCTTGGCTGATGGAGGTAAATCTTGTTGTGGTTGTTGCAATGATGTCTTGAATTTCTTCACCTGAATGCACTGTGAAGATCAAAATAAACGAGCTTTTTAACCCTGAGCGACAACCTCAGCATATTCATTCACACGTCTTGCGTATTTAAAGTATTGAGTTAACACTTATTTTGTAGTTTGGATTATCAAAAGTTTACTGACTCTTTGTATGTCATTTAGCTGGTGGTGTTCCTGCCCGCTCTGTGCCGTAAGATGGGTGTCCCATACTGCATCGTCAAAGGAAAAGCCAGACTGGGCCGACTTGTGCACAGAAAGACCTGCACCTCTGTCTGCTTCACTCAGACCAACCCGTAAGTAACAGATCTTTTTTCACTTCATGTATGCATGCTCTGCCTCTTTGGCTATGATGTCTGAATTTCTTCACCTGAACAACCATGTGGTTTCAAATGAGCTTTTTAACCCTGAGCCCAAGAGGTTTGTTTTCCTTTAATTTGAGGATGTATATTGCTAAAGGAATTATGATTAACATCAGTTTCCTGACCTTGTAGTGAGGACAGAGCTGCTCTTGCCAAGCTGGTGGAGGCCATCAAGACCAACTACAACGACAGATACGAGGAGGTCCGTTCACTGCATTAGTGGCTACAATTATTTTGCATTTGTTTTTAAAATTGCACTGTACTGAAATTTCTCATTCTCAATCATAATCTGTTATAAGGCATGGTGAATAGTTGTTTTAACTCTCTAGTTTTGTGCCAGAACTACAAGGTAGTTACAGTGATGTAGTTAGAAAGCAATCCATTTTTGTCTGAACAAAGCTTTAATACAAGTATGCAAATGTTCTAAGGTGGTGTTTGTTCCTTTTTTTTCAGATCCGTCGTCACTGGGGAGGGAACATCCTGGGCCCCAAGTCCACAGCTCGCATCGCTAAACTCGAAAAGGCAAAGGCCAAGGAGCTGGCTACCAAACTGGGTTAAACTCCGCACAGATGCATGTGTTTATAAGTAAAACAATAAAAAAAAAAAACTAAAAGAAAACTAAAGTGTTATGGCGAATTATTTTGTGACTTTACTTTTGCCAAATGACAATTTTAAGTAGATGCATGCTACAGATTAGGGGGTGTAATGGCTGGACAAGTTTGATCAATGCATAAATCTTAAAGGCACTAATCATAACTAAATTTAGTCAGATTATAAATAGGACAAACTGGTGTGTAGTTTAAAAAAAAAAATCTTTTTTTTTTTTTTTTTTTAGCTGATGTGAATAGGCTAGCAAGGTGATTTGCCTGTAACTTGAGGTTTTGAAATAATCCCCATCTCACGACTTTCAAATTCATGGTGATAAATTCTGAACATTGAGTTACTAAATTGGAAACCATTGTAGAAGATTCAGGATAATCATGTATCAAATCATTACCTCAAGAACTGAAATTGTATCATGTGGAACCCCTAATGCAATCTCAAACAGCCTTTGTATCCATAATGCCACAGATTAATTGTTTTTGCCTTTATCATTTGAATTAGTTTTTTTTACTTTAGGCTTTAATATCAAGAACACCTGCTTTTTTTTTTTTTTTTTTTTTTTTTTTTTTTAATTTTTTTTTGCCTTAAATATTATTTCCCTGTATACACTAACACAACGTTGGAATTATATTTCCAAATAACTTCTGTAACTTGGACAGCCTTTGACCACAAAAGATGGATCATGTATGATATGTATTTACTGTACACAAGAAAAAGAGGATAAAATGTAATAAAAGCATAATTTATTTGGTACTACTAAGAAAGAAACATTCAACAGTGTTTCTAACCCTGGTCATGGAGTACTGCTGTGTGCGGTCTGAAAACCCATTATTGAAGAATGCTGAGGATGGAATTTAAGATCTGTGAAACTGTATCCAATGGCTTTTATAATTAAAAATACATTTACATTTATAGCACACCCTTATCCAGGGTATCTTACAGTTCTCATTTTAAACAACTGATCATTCGAGGCTTAAGGGTCGAGCTGTGGCAGCTCGGTGGTGCTGCCGAGACTTGAACTCAACCTTCCAAGCAGAAGTCCAGTGTCTTGACTACTGGGCTACCTACTACCATTTGGAGATGTGTTGCAGAACATAAGATCCAGACAGCCTGAATTTGATGTGTTAGAGCAGGGTTATTGCAGTCCTAAGAACCACGGTTTCAGAAGTACTCGCAATACACTCCAAAAGGTGTTGGAGTGGTGTTGTACAGGATTTCCCAAAAAAAAAAAAAAAAAGGCTGGTTGCAGTCAGGAGCCTTAACAGAATTTCAAACTTTTGGTACATTCAAAAAATGTGAAAAATACATTTCAATGGTTTTAAACCATTTGGTTAGTTTCATAAGCTAATGCGTTTGATGAATTTTGCATACCACATGTAGGAAGTAGCGGCGCATAGTCCATACCTAGGGAAAATAAAAACATCAGATTGAAATATCCAAGTGATATTTTACATGCTTTACTGTTTATACTCAATTGCATACCACAATTATTGTTCAACTGATCAGTGTGATGTACCTTGGTGAAAAAAACTGAAACAAAGCTATATAAGAGATCGAAGCTAAGGTCATAGCTATTTACTGAAGAAAAGCAGAATTTAATAAATATGTGATGGGAATTTGCTGACTCACCATGTAATGATGTACTGCATGTGTTCGTTGCGCAGTGTTACTCTTGTCTGTCCTCCTATTGGTCCTCCTGGTATTGTACTCTCTGTGGAGAAAGTTACAATTTACATTAGGTTTCAGTATCATTTACTTCATTCATTATCCAGTAAATTTGTGCAAAGGTAATTGAATATTCAGTGAGGCAATCCATGTTAAGCATTAAAAACGCTATCAGCATATTTACTATCTGCATCACTGGACGTTAGATTAAATATGAAATATGAGCCACAGGTAATTACCCCTTCTTGATTTATGTTTGATTTTAAAAAATGAATCACTAAGCTAATATGGTAATGGTTACATCATTACATTCTCATCACTGATGTTGAAGTTGAGCTAATGTTAGCTTGTTTCTGATACTAAGGCTGCTGGTTAGCGTTGTTTTATTTGCAAGTTGCTGAAAATATCTTTATGACGTGCCCAGGCATTCGTATCTGTTTGGTGTTTGTCCTGATATTCACGTGTACCAGTGCTCTCACGGCTAAATATTCTCATAAGTGGTTTCCTGCTTATTTAGCACTATTCATGGCAGTTTCTATCTAAGCATTGATATAAGTGCTAGTTCTTTTGCCGAATAGATATATTACATGTAGAAAATATTTATTTCTGCTTGTTTGTTGGCCAGCAATGTTGACCTTTCACAATAGTAATGTCTAGTCTTGGCACCTGTAAGCCACTTTCATAATGCGAAATGGCAAAATAATTCACTGTGGCTTTATGGTGTTTTTATGCAGCTTGAGAATGATTCATTTTGCTGATTTCTTGTTCAAGGCTATAAAGATGCTCTTTGGATTTCCAGGTATCTTGGCTACTTGTGCAGAATCAGAGTATTTGTGTGGATTAGTGTATTTAAATAGCAACTCTGACCAAAAACAGCATCGATGAAGATCTGCTCAGCATCAGCTGCTTTCGCCATGGCCTCCAAGTCACGGTAGTGCCACCGATTCGCCTCCACGTTGTTGTGAGGAACAAACGGTTTGCGCTGCTCTGTCAGACGCACCGCACCCACCAGGTCCAATTCATCTGTCACCTTTCAAACGAAACACAGTGGAAACTAGTTACACAAACAAGGTCTATAAATGCACCATCAGTACAATCTCTCCTACACATCCTGTAATCCTTGCAGGTTACATTTGGGATGTATATAAATGTTTTGGCTAAAATGTAACAATTGCTAACACCTGTTGTTGATGAGCAACAAAATAAAAAAGGCCATGACTGAGTGAACCCAATCAATAATGTAAAAAAAAAAGAAAAGAAAAAAAAGTTTATTTACCTGCCCCTTCGTCCTGGTCTCTGGTCTAATTTTATTTTTGGGTACATAACCTCGGTTCACCAAGATGGTAATCCTGAGGGATCAAAAATGGTGAAATAATTCCGATTTCTCAAATTGGGCCCTTAGCGAAGGAGTCAAATGAATTCTTTTTAAAGTAAAAATGTATGGTATGTGAAACAGAGAAGCCAGGTGTAGTGCGTGTTGATACAAACCCTAAATCAGTACAGTGGAACGGTGTGATGACGTTAGCTCCAGTTTCTGCACTGGATGACAGTCTGCCTGCCTCTCGAGCTTCTCTCTCAGGATCCACAAGCGTACGTGGCAGGATGTACAACTCCCGAGAGTGATCGAACCGGCCACGGACCTTCACGCGCCGGTACTCCAGACCCTTCAACTCTGCGGGACTGCAGCATAAACATTATAAAATATATAACATATAAACAGTCACATACAAATTATATTAAGGCAAATGAATTTGCGAACAATTTTGGTGTAGGAAAAAAATTGCCCTGACTCACTCTGTGGGTAGCGGGATTGGATCTGCAGTCGTCAATATATGAAGGTCGTTGATCAGCTTCAGCTTCCACTGCCTCCGCTTTACCTTAAAGTGTATGAAAGCTATGAACACAAACCAATTTTCGACCACAACCATCCATTCATCTTCAGTAATCCTAGGACCAGCTTGATCCTGGTCAGATTGCAGTAGGTCCAGAGCCTTGACTATGAAGGAATACACCCAGGGTGCTACTCCAGTTCGTCAAAGGGCACCATTAACACACTCACACGCTAAGACCTCACCAACCCATTCATGACCAATACGTTTTATCAGGGTGAACACGGTGAAGGAAGTACCTGCCAGGTCCCAAGGCCAAAGGTGGTGAGAGGGATCAACAGCAGAACCCATTTCAGGAAGGAATCCTCACGCTGTTCATCCTGGACAACCGTGGATTTGAGCTGTTGACGCTTGATTGCAAATTTAACTGTAAAACAGATTGGAAGCTGAGCTCGTAAAGAGCCAACACTGCAGTGCCACCTTTCCTTTTATTATTGGGAATATACTGTAAGAACTAGGGCCGTGATGATACATTGTGACATAATGCATAGATACAAAAATGGACAGTCTGGATTGCAACAAGCAAAACACATCACACATTATACAGTTAAAAAGAGCTCATTAGTATCTTTCAAACACCATCTCCATGCCTTTGTGATCAATGGTGCTCGAGAAAGAGGCCACAGAAATCTACCATTTTAGTCCACTTTGGAGCTCTATTTCTGCTATTTCTATTCTGCATATTATACTGATTGATACGGATACTGTTTTATATTGCGATTATATTGCTCTATCCAGTGATTTTTCAAATACTAAAATTCAAAACTGCATTATATGTATTCCATATTAAATACTGCATTATTGTGCATAATAATTACCAAAATTATTACTGTTTATTGGATCCTACAATGCCATGATTCATCAAATACCCACATTTGGTGTGTGAGAGACTGGATTCTCCAGTATGCTCAGATCTTACAATATAGTTTATTTACAATTTACTACAGAGACCTTTTCATACCATCAGCTTGTGCCATTGCCCCTGTAGTTCTCTCAAAGCTATAACAGTCCTGAGTGAAAATAATGGCTTTGATGTAGAAAATTCCAATTCCCTGCTTGAGTTGTATGGTTTTTCTTGGTCATTTTCATTTTGCCTTTAAGGTATGCAAGGTTTGCAGTTTCTGAAATACACAAATCTACGTAGTCCTGCTGCCTGATGTGCTGCCAGATCCTGACACACTTCTACGGTTCCTCTCAGAAACCGGACCTGCCTGACTTCTCCTCATATCCTGGAGCTTCTGCACTTGTCACGCACTCTCTACTGATGTGGATGGTATCACCAAAAATCTTGAATACAGTCAAATTTATCTAATATTTCCTAACAGAAGATTACAAGAAAACAAATGGAAGATTAATCAACCTATTTGTAGACAGTTTTACTAATTTCAAGCTTGAAATAGTCTTGTATTAGTAAATCGATGTTCAAGATATTTCCACATGCTAAGATCATTTTCTGCAGTGTAAAAGATTTGCAATTCCCAAAAACTGTTCATGCACAAACACCGCCCTCATCTCAGCTGGATACTGTAGACTTGTACCTAAAACTGCTGCTGTAATCCTTAATCTTTAATGTGCTCTTTCCAGGACACTTATTTACAATATGTTTGTACTCCACAATCTTTCAACATACTTTGCACTGTCGAACATTATATTACACAGTTGTAGAACAGTAACGATTTATAATGTGACTGTCTAATGTCACCCCGAAGAGGATGGGCTGCTTTTCGATTCTGGTTCCTCTTGAAGTCTCCGCTGTCACCTCTGGCTTGCTCACTGTGGATCGAAATCTATATCTGGATTTCTGAAAATCTGACAATGACAAGTGACACTGAAAATCTCTATTGTTAAATGCACTCTTCAAAAAACATGTAACTAAACAAGACATGTGCTCCCTTATTGCCACCTTAGTGACTCTCATGAACGTTTAACCCTGGACAAGCCTACTGTGGTACAAAAGCACTTCTTATTCCTCTCTAAACAACAGTAACAGTAAGACAACCTGAAGAAAAAAATAATTACAAGGCAAAGAACATTAGCTATTCTTACCATGCTCACGATTAAGGAGGTCCTGCCGTGACCTGTGGAAAAGGTTCCTTGTGGGAGTGACTGTTAGTGTCTAGAAAACAAAAATATGGATTGTAAACAAATGGAAACTAATGAAAGAATCCATCCATCCATACATCATGTTTACCGATGATCCGTTAAGGATCAAGAAGCCGATCCCAGCTAAGTTCGGGCGAGAGGCGGGGTACACCCTGGGCAGGTCGCTAATCTATCGCAGGGCTAATACAATGCTGAACAACCATTCACACTCACATTCACACCTATGGGCAATTCAGGGAGCTAGTTGACCTAATCGGTATGTCTTTGGCAGGGGTGGAGAGTAATGAATTACGTTTTTTGAGCATCGGTACTTTTTTTTTTGGAAACCTATGACTTTTACTCCACTACATTTGGAAGGAAAATATTGTACTTTCGACTCCACTACATTCCTAGGAAGGGTCTTGTTCCATATTTTTTTTTTTCCAGAATTTTCTTTCTGTTCTAAAATGTGACAGGCCATATACGCTGTGTTCGTCACAGGAGTAAACCAATCACAGTAAATCAGTCCTACACTCAGATTCAAAGTGCTTGCTGGAAGTTAAATTTGAACTTGGCTGAGGTAATGATGGCTACGGCAGATAAAAATGACGATTCCTCACCAGAGCACCCATGGCCATATCTGAAGTCTATGCTTGAGATTTTTGAAATGAAGAAAGATTCGTATCATTTGTTTACCTGAATACAAAAATTTGCTGGCCAACCTTAGAAAGCATGGCGAGGTATGTAAACATTTCTTGCTGGAGTGGGGAGTGTTAAATAAAAGAATGAAAATGACAACGGCAGTCCTTTCGGCAAGTGTTAAAAAAGGTTTGTGAAATATGTCAATTTTCAAAAAAAATTTTTTTTCTCTTTTCAATTAACACAACAGAAAGATTTATGTTCTGTCCACTTTCACAAAAACACCTGCATCACTCATGTCAAAATAGTTACTTATAGTTATTATAAATTACTTATAGTATCATTAACTATTCATACTTATATGGGAAGAGTCCAAATTAAGTACTAATTCTGACTTTGGTGTTCTGACCTTTTAACCCTTGTGCAGTAGACATACTGTTCACAGGTCATACTGAATTTTGGTAGCCAAGACAGACAAAAATATTATTTGAAATGACCAGCATAGAATAGATTTATGTTTTTGGGGAAGAGTAAAGGAACACAAACAGTTCTCAAAGGGTATATTTAAACAGGTATATGTTTAAATACACCTTTCAAGGTATAAAAAGGTACAAAATTGCCTTCAAGTCCTCCTCAGAAGTTCATGTGTACGAGTTAAGAAGTGGTAGGTAAGGTGAAGGATTAATAGCCGTCATAAATTTTCAGAGCCAGATTATGTTTATCAAAATACAGGCATAACTAATGAAAACCGACTTACATTAATCCGAATGATCCTGCGGCTGTAATGGCACAGAGTCAGCATGAATTTGAAACTGCTCATGATTACACATTAAATATCTGAACGTGAAATCTCCAGTATGCTTTTATGTATCTAGTTAAACTGAACAAGCAGTAGGACATCAACAAGCATCCATATTAACCTGTATAGCTTGTGTGCTAAAGGGAAAGCTTTCAATGTAACCATATCCGGGACATCAGGAAGTTTGCGCATGCGCGGTATAAACACACGTGCCTGAGCTGAAATTGAGCACTATTTAAATTCTTCATCTAAAAAGGTAAGAAATGGGATAATTAAATTTTCACTTATCCGGTATAGAAGTACGTTTACATTTACTGGAGGATCCTAAACTGTTAAAAGCAGGTGAATAATACAAGAACAGTTTTAACAATAACAAGAATGAATGCTAGCAGTAACAGGAACAATTTTAAGATCATTTTATTGTTGCATTTTCATTTAAAAAATGTTTTTTTTAATCAGATGCATGTTAGTTTGTATCTCCTGCGTTACATGTAGTTTTATTTACAGTTTCATCTTTAAAGATGTCCAGCCTTGCTGCTAAATATGACTACCTGGAGAAGTTTACCCGCAAAAGCTGGCATTCTGAGGATCAGAAGCCCAAGAAGAGAGGCTATGGTGTGGTATAGTAATATACATACATAGTGAAAAGATCAGACCTGATGGCTTACTTGCTTTACCAATATGAAACTATTGTTGATGAGATGAAACACAGTTCCTGGCATAAATGATGGGATAGCTTCATACACTACCAGTAAAAAGTTTGGGGTCACCTTCTAATTCAAATTTTTTCTTTATTTTTATTACTTTTAAAAGAGACTGGATAATGATGGACTGTTGTTTCTCTTTACTTAGTTGAGCGGTTGTTGACATAAAAGGTTATT
>JAQQZR010000017.1:8439091-8451661 GCA_030068235.1 Notoglanidium macrostoma
TGCAGATTAGGTCAACTGGCTACTCTAAATTGCCCATAGGTGTGAATGCGAGCATGTGTGGCTGTTTGTCTGTGTTGCCGCTGTGGTAGACTGGCAACCTGCCCAGGGTGTTCCCCGCCTCTCGCCCGAAGATGCTGTGATTGGCTCCAGCTTCCCCGCGACCCAGATGGCTAAAGTGGTATAGATAATGGATGGATGGATGGACAATGTCATGAAAAACAGGCTTGCTTTAGGACTGTAACACTTAAAGTTTTTTCTCCCATTTCTACAAGCAGAGCAGGGATAGAAGTAGCACCACTTCATATATGTAGAGCAGTGGCTTAAACAACATCAGGTTTTCCTAAGACAGCATTAGCTGCCTGTCCATAAAATTGACACACACAATCAAAAATTGAGGTAATCATAGCCTGATAAATAAGTAAAATTAGTCTTATCAGCTCCCCAAAAATATCCAGTTAGATATCTCATTATATTTAGAACGTTCTCAATAATCTTATTAATACGTGTGTTCCAAGGAAGCTTACAGTTGAACCATACTCCCAAATATCTGAAAGCTTTAATTTGCTCAAAGGGAGAACCATACAGAGTTAAAATAATTTTCTGTCCTTGACTTTTCTACCGAGTTTTCTTCCTCAGGAGGGTGGAACTACGGAGCCCCCTAAAGTCCCAAAAGGTGATTTAAAAAAATAAAAATAAATCTTGTGCACAGAAACTTTATCTTGTGGGGAAAAATATTTCTCTTGTGTGCACATTTCAGTGCGATTCTCAGAATCTCAGTTTGGGTGATAGATATAGCATAAACCTTTTGAAGATTATGAAGAATTTCAGTAGGTGTACATGTTTTCTGAGATGATGAAATTCACTCTAAAAAATAAAAAGCCCACAATAGTGCACACTGTATATTTTCACCAACACATTCAGGCTGGTCAGGTGTCAATGACTTTATAAGCCAATCACGGTTGCATAGTTGCAATAATGAATGTTAGGCATTTTGGTTTCCCAGTACGATATTTAAGCAAAATGATGATGCCTATCATCTTCAAAGCATCAACATATTCTTACATGATAATAACTTGATAAAATTGCTTAAAGGTCTTAATGAACAAAATAAAATAAAATAAAAAATATCAGGTGACGGGACTCCGTAGTACTCCTTTTCATTAAGCGGCTTTTATTTTTTCCGGGGACTTTTATGCGCACCCGGAAATAAGACGCGTTTAGGCCGTGTCCCAATTCTAATCCCCAAACCCCTATAAGGTCCGCCTTCAGGACCGCGCTTTGGTGGTGTAGCGAAAGCGTAGCTTATAACGTGCGCGCGCGTACATGTGTAAAAGTGAAAGGATTGAGACACGAGCGGTGTGCTGGCTGTATGTCTCTGGCTGTCGGTTTCCAGCACTGCGCCCGCCGCCTCAGGTATATGGGAAGATGGCGACGGATAAACATAAACATGAAGGCAGAGTAAAAATTGGACATTACATTCTCGGAGACACGCTAGGAGTGGGAACATTCGGGAAAGTTAAAGGTAAGTCCTAGTGCAAACGACGCGCTTGTGTTTTAATTGCACTCTCCAGCTTGGGCAAACACCGAGTGCGACTTAAGCTAGTAAACTCGCTAACGAGTTAGCAATGTAGCTAAGGCGTTTATTACTTAATAAGTAGCACGTTAAGATGATAGCCATGAAGCTAACTCTGGTGGAAGTCAACTTAGTCTCTCATGTTCTGGTTAATACGACATTTCCACAATCCTGCGCAGAAATTCAAGGTTAGTTCCCTTACCTCATTTTTGAATAAGTTGCATTATTGCCACTGGTTTCAGTGAAGCGGTTACAGCTAGTTGCGGGCCAGTAAAGCTAAGCTAGCTTCCTGTGGACTCTGTAACAGTTGAAACCTGCAGTTTGTCGGATCTCTTGTGTGCTATCTGAACCGCGATGGGTGTTTCATGTGCGCAGGTTTTCACTTCTTCAGCTCAGAGCAACACTGCTATATTTTAAGTAATGTATCTAACTGGGATCCTGCAGCTGTATTAGGTCCGATCTGTTAGATTTCTACACCTCAAGTGTGTTTATCAGTGTAAAGAAAAGCAGCAAGCTTGTAGACAGCAAAGCGTTTAAGTTAAGCTGTGCTAGTGGTCTTGCAACTAGTCATGAATTCACCAACTGTCCTGGGGGTGAAAGTTGTCATGGTTGTTGCTGTGTTTTTAATATTGTGTCGCATTTCCAGGCCCTGATCGAGGAGATTTAAACATTAATTCTCAGTATTAAATAAAGGCACATGTTTATTCCACATTAAAAGTGAACAGATGCAGGGAAATCATTTCTGTGGAAGCAGAAACACTCACCTGTTTCCAGCACATGACAGGCATGATCCCAGTTTTCATTTCTGATCCTGATGTGACTCCAGTGATCCGATACTTGAGACACAGGTGTATGGTGGCATGCTACGAGACAGTTTGTGTCCCCAGTTCACACACGGTCCGTGTTGTCGGTCAACGTCGAACGTGTTCACAGAATAAAATCAACTGTATTGGAAAATATGTCAAATCTGAGAGTTTACAGCTTCTGGCAAACATCAGGATTAGAACAAATCATCGCTGGACTGAATTTGAACACCATTATTTACCTTTGTTGTTCTTTCATCATCTTCCTGATTTTGAAAGTGCCTTTTTTATTTTTATTGTGGCTGTTAGGGTTTCCCTAGCGTTGTGACACGAAGGGAAATGAATTCGTGTCAGCACACAGGCTCTGGATCTTCATTTCATCTGTCTGTTTTAACACACAAGACCTTCGAACCCAAACAGCTGTCGCTGTAAACTGGGTCACATCATGTGTTTGTAGATGTTTCTGTGTATGTAAGAATTTGTGATTGAGGCTTTGTTTGCCCGGCGAGCCATTATGGTCACAAATGCCTGTGTAAGCAGCATGAACATACAGGATGGTTAGTCGTTTACATTTTTTTTTTCTCAATTATTTACTAGTACTAGATAATTTCACCGTCTTAAAATTGTTGGCTTGTTAAGGCCGTTGGTTGTGCTGTGGAATAGGTCGAGCAGGCCGGAGGCCCTTTCCCCGAGTCCATGAGCCGCTCCACTGTGCTTGACTGGCTGCCAGGTTAATGTGTTACCTGAATCCTGCTCAGATCAACAAATAGCCACTTTCCCTCCTTGTTCTTTCACCTGTGCTGTTGACCTGCCTATATTTGTCCTCGCATTACACACAGAGTGCCCGAAATTAAGGGCTTTTTTTTAGTCACTTCCCTTTTAATATTGCAGTAACTACTAAACATGTTGTCACCGTGATGTCCCAATATCCTGGCAAAGAAATAAGATTTGTCTGAAATGTCTCTCAGGATTATTTGACTAAAATAAAAAAAGGTACCTTAGATAATTCTGCCTTCCAGCTGCGGCACTGTTTATCTCCCGAGCAGAAAACACCCGCTACAAATGTGCCGCCTTTATAGACAGCCTTTTCCTGGTGGTGGTGATTTATTTAAGAAGCCATGACAAAAGTGTGGTGTGCTGAAAACAGCGGTGTATTGTCTAATTAGTTCTTACCACATGCTTAGTTGTGAAGAAACGGCACTTCCTGTCTGCTTGTTGAATGTTAAAGATACTTTTAGTCGTCTGACGTGAGTCTGAAACGCCCTTGCTAGACGTTTCAAGTTGAAAGATCCTCAATGTGTGGAGAAAAGGGGGTCTGAACGCTCGTACGTCGTTTATCACTTCATTTTCACATGTTTTAACAGGGCTCAGTCGGTTTTCTTGTGAATTAACCATGAACCGTTCTCCCACCCCTGAATCTCAAGTGAAGTATTCAAGCACACGTTTCACTACACAGCTGCACAATTACGGATACACAGTGTGGCCAAAAGTATGTGGACACCAGCCCCGAATAGGCAGATGTGGATTTTCCACACAGTTCGATGAATATAGTTTTTGGACGTCTTTGTATGCTGTAGCATAAAGTGCGGTTATAACGACATGGAGTGGAAGAACACGAGCAGCCTGCACGGAGACCTGACCTCAACCCCACTGAGCACCAAAAATGCATGTAAAGCGCTAGCCGCGTAAACAACAGCTCTTGATGTCGGTGTTAAAAATGGGGGGAAAAAACACATGGATAAACAGACCGACAGTGAAGTCCAGGCTTTGTTGAGCCTATTTGAGACGGAGGAAATACTACACGTGGAAGTGAAATCCAAAAATGTTTTTGTCCATAGACTCATCCATGTCTTTTTGGCTATCACGTAAAAATAACCCGTTATTAAATAATGATCTGTGTTTCGTTCAGCATATTTTAGTAATCACCAACAATTTTCCATCTCAGTCACTCTATGTAATGTAAAATAAAGAATTTACTGTCAGGACGTAACACTTCTTGTCTCAACCATTGTATGGCGTAGTGGAGCGATCCGTTTCTATAGAAACATGCAACCAAAGCACCCATGAAAGTGGACAAGTTCAAATTCTAATGCTGTTAGTCTGCTGTTTTTACAGCAACACAAGAACATTGGTGGACAAAACCCACATTCATATGAAAACAAACAACAAGCTAGTGACCTCATTATAGCAACTCCTGGCCGGCTTGTGACACTTCAGTGTTCCTACTGGTGGTGCAAATGTAAACAGAAAAACCTTTGTGAGGGTATGAAGTTATCGGGGCCGCTCCACGGTGGGGAGTTCCTAGAACTGTCTGAAAGTACCTAAACTTAAAGTGTACCATATGTAGAAGAAAGGGAAATTATTATTATGATCTGAATACATTTGTCCAGCACTCTTACATTGTTTTCTTTTCAGTTGTATGTCCTTTAAATGAACTACGTAAGCAATCTGTGTGTTTCTCCTTGTAGTGGGCCAGCATGAACTGACCAAGCACCAGGTCGCTGTGAAAATCCTGAACAGGCAGAAAATCCGCAGTCTGGATGTAGTGGGCAAGATTCGGCGTGAGATCCAGAACCTCAAGCTCTTCAGACACCCACATATAATAAAACTGTGAGTAGCAGCAGCAGTCCGTAACATTTTGACTCATTTGAATGGTTTTCATGCGTCTCATTGTCATGTCCTTGTATTTGTATATGCGTATTGTATTCACATAAAAAGATAAGGAACTAGACGTCGGATGTTTAATGGGTTAACTTGGCATTTTATGATTTGAAGGAAAGCGTCACATACGCATGTCGTGAGTAGAATTGATATCGATCAATTATTGTATCGCAACATGACCGTTCATATCGTCAGCCAACTGTATATGTTTCAGCAGAAATATCAAATTTCCTCCAGAAGTGAACAGGTAGGTGCGGTGTTTTTACTCCATGAACATCAATGAAGAGTCTGTGTAATGTGGTATGATATGTAGAACTAGCTTAAAAACCAGCTAGAACTAGCTCGGGTCACGGGTGGATAAAAAAAAAAAAAGGGCTTTATTAACCCAAAACTGGAGTAAACAACTGAAGGAAAAAAACGTATTGAAAACAAAGGCAAAACACCGGGAACAAAAGCAAAGCAAATACGTTGAGCCGAGTTCCAGAGCAAAGTGCAAAAGCACAGCACGCGTGTGCAGCAGCGGAGCTCCTACTGGCTGCAGGCTTGCACACGAGCACGTCTGCAGGTTTGCATGTGCTGTCGTGTTCATTTGTCTATGAAAATAATTTTCATAGCATGAAATATTGTGATAAATATCATTACCATGAGCATGTCTGTAAAATATTGTGTGATAAGTTTTAGGCGATGGCTCAGCCCAAATTCAAACCAAAATTCACCTTATGAGCTCCCACTTAGGAGTAAAAAGGAGCCTTTAAGCATGACAGAAATTGTGATTTGATTTATATCGGAATTTTATATATATATATATATATATATATATATATATATATATATATATATATATCGACTGATATCAAGAAAATCGTTGTAATAAGACGTTTTTCCCATACGTCCAGCCCTAGTAGAAGGTGAGAAGAGGTTCTCAGTAAAATCCATGTTCCTTGATTGTCAAGGTTTAATAAATCAAGCCTTGGGCTCACACACTGACACCGTCTTGCATGTTTTCTCTGACTTTCAGCCTCCACCTCCCTCACACACGCTCACTATCCTCTCACTAACACCCTCTGACTCACTCGCTTTGTCACATCTACTCTCTGGCAGATTCCCTTTTGCACTCAGACTCACTTGATGCTCGTTCAGGGTTTGCTTTCTGAGAAACGGGCTCCGTTAGGGCTTGTTTTTGAACACGAACCAGTCCTCCGTCTAGTCTTTGTCGTTTTCATTGTCGCGTGTTTCCTCAGTCAGGTCCCCGGTGACCAAAGTAGCATTTTTCTCATGGTTCTTCTAAAGATTCGCAAAAGACACGTAATTACAGGCGCCTGAAAAGGAGGGGGAGGATTTGCTGTTTGCTCTTGGTTAGGCTTGAGAAAACGGCATGAAACAAATAAGGGTCGACGCAACACTGTCCTTTTTCCAATATATACATTTGTGTAACAAGGTTGGACAAATTACACATCGATTAGCTAGCAAGTAAGAGCTTTAATGTGCCGCCCAGTCCCATGTTTTGGTTGTGTGGAAAACTGAACAGGTTAAAAAGTGGTAGCTAATGCTGTAATAGCATATGGAGAGCTAGTTACCAAATTAAGTGCATTGATAAAGAATAAGGTTTTCAAGTGAAGGTTCTCGGTTCATTGCACCAGTGTGAACACGTGCGCGCACACGCACACCGTTCACACCTAATAAAACCTGTAACACGGCACTAACTACACAATAGTGACTGTGACTCTTTTCCTTGTTTTCTTTTGTTTACATGCTGCGCAGCTTTTTTGGTCATTTATATGTTTATGTTTATATATTTATATATACATTTTGGTCAAGTAATGGTCATTTTTGTACAATTTGAATTATCTGCTGGGAAAAAAATGTAAAGAATGAACTTTGACTTGCACGTTGTGAACTTGGCTACGTTGTTCCTCAGTATAGAATAACGCAAGGCTCCGTCTTTCACGGTTTTCAGTTCAATTTTATCTGCATAGCATTTTTAACAACACACATTGTCACAACGCAGCTTCACAGAAGTGTATATAGATTTTGAATATAAACTTATGAATCTGTAGATATCCCTGTATATTGTTGTTTTAGTTGCTGTATATTTGAATTAGTGCTGTTAAATAAAATGAATAAGACATACAATGTGAGCATAATTTTTTTTGCCCATGCCTCATCTTCTAGCATCCGTTATGTTAACAGGCTAATAGTTTGTTTTGGTAACAGAATGTGAGTTTTTGGATAGATATGCATCTAACTTCCTCCCACAAGTCTCAGGAGAGCTCAGTACGTAGAGTCTAGTATGGTCGAGCTCGGCTGAATCGTTAAATGCATTTAGGTAGGAGGAAGAGTTTTTGTTATCGGATTCCATGCAAGCACGCTTATGTCTTTTCCCTCATTTATAAATGTTTTTTTTGTTTTTTTTCCTTCTCTCATTTAGTATATACACACTACCAGTAAGAAGTTTGGATACACCTAATAAAATGTTTTTCTTTATTTTTATTACTTTTAAAAGAGACAGGATAATGATGGACTGTTGTTTCTCTTTACTTAGTTGAGCGGTTGTTGATATAAAAGGTAATTAGTGGAATTTCTTTTCTCGTTAATGCATTTGTACAATAAATAGTAAACGATAAAAATACAGTAAACAGCCCTGTAGAACAACTATAGTAATAAATATTAACAAGGCACACGTGTTCGCTGAAAAGCATTCCAGGTGACGACTTCATGAAGCTGGTGAAGATAATGCCGATTGTACCATCATGGTAAATGTTGGCTACTTTGAAGAATCTAAAATATGAAACATATTTAGTTTTTTGGGATGTTTTCTACACTTTTTTGTTTACCACATTATTCAGTATATGCCATACGTGTTGCTTCATAGTTTTGATGTATTCAGTAATGTTTTACATCGTAGAAAGCAAAAAACTAAAGAAAAACCTATGAAAAAGAGAAGGTGTGTCCAAACTTTTGACTGGTAGTGTGTGTAGGATCAGTTCATATGTTGTCCACTACCTTTTTACGCATCCAGAATTTCTTCACTGTTGTGTATGTTCTGTATAATTTTGCACAAATTGGGCCTAGATGCAGATCTTCAATGCGGAGTTTGCAGCCTGTCTGCTGTAACTACTGTACTATTTGTATATAGTATGCTCTCGAGAAACCAATCAGAGTCTTTCTTGCCTGTGTTTGCAGGTACCAGGTGATCTGCACACCGACTGACATATTTATGGTTATGGAGTATGTGTCTGGGGGAGAGCTCTTTGACTACATTTGCAAAAATGGAAAGGTATGATTTTCTCACTTATGTACAACAGTATTTTTTTCAACTT
The DNA here is from genome assembly GCA_030068235.1 of Notoglanidium macrostoma. NCBI lineage: Eukaryota > Metazoa > Chordata > Actinopteri > Siluriformes > Auchenoglanididae > Notoglanidium > Notoglanidium macrostoma. Next base: position 8,447,449 of record JAQQZR010000017.1, read on the forward strand.
GTTTTTTTTTTTCCCCTCTCAACTCAGCTAGGCATCATGTAGATATGGAAATTGTTAACAGGCTATGTAGGACCCGATCATACAAAAAGGTAGAAAGATTTTGTTTCATTGTTTTTGAAATCATCTTTACTTTATAGCATTTCTTTGTGCAAGACTTTTGCGCAGTTCTATATGTATATAATAAATGCATAAATTTTTAAAGAAAGTACATAATTTGTTTTGGGTTTTTTTTGTAATTATGAACGCGTACCTTTACAAATTCAGTTTATTTGTTTATTGTATGTTCTTACATTTTTGTGTGTATTCTTGTGGTTTGGGTATTTGTATGTTTTTCTTCTGTTCCCTTTTAATTCTACTAATCAGGAGGCTGTCGAGCAAAGGTTTGTTTTTGGTGGCTCGATATCAGGCTCGGTATAGATCTCTGTATGCCTGGCTCCAGCGCCTGTTGTTTTTAATATGAACTAAACACTAAGAGCTGCACACCAACGAGAAAAGCCAGAGACGCAGGACTGACCTGTCTGTTTCTGATACTCTTTCATATGGAGGTTCTGGTTGATGGGTTATTCCACTGTGGTGCGCTGATACAGAGGTTGACCTTGTAGTGGTTAGTGAGGTGCAGGAAGTGGTTTATTCTCAGAAACGTTGAGGTTAATATCATGCTGCTGTTACACCTGTGCCACAATTCCTGGTTTGACCATAGCAAATATGGTTTTGCCAGAGCGCTCAATATTGCAAATGACACTTTTCAACCGGACCTAATGTGAAAAAGTTGCTTGGTGGAATTCACAGAATAGAGGAAGAGACATGCCAACCTCACAGGTGGTTAACCTTATCTAGGTGAACTTTAATCTTTAGTGAACCTTGTTATGGGGCGTCAGTAGGAAAAGGGATGGTGATTTCTGAGGTTGGTAATAAATATTGAGGAGCTGTTAATTAGCACCCGCAACACTATTATCTTGCTATCTTTTTTTTCTGTTGCTTGAAGCATATCTATAGAAAACCTTTTCCTCAACAGTCAATTCAAAATAAAAACGTGAATTTGCGTAACTTTATGCAAGAAGGTGGAATATAGTTTTGCTCAGTAGTTCTGTAGTTTTGTCATAGGGACTGGTTATTTCCATGAGAAGGAATTGCTGTCATTGCCAGTACAGTTACAGTGGTGTTTTAACAGAATTCAATCAAATTCAATTCAAAGATCTCAAACTTATGGATATGGGTCGGATTTCATCAGCTACTAAAAAAAAAAACGCAAGAGCTTATTTTCTGACTTGCTATTTGGCAGCGACATCATGTTAATGAGATATCTATAGTGTAAAAGAAGTGGAGATGCCAAACATCAGGTTCAGATTTCCAGAATGAATTCTGATCTAGGAAATGACGAGACCAGTGGTGTGGACAGTGGTATTGGCATGACCGTTTTGCTTTGGAACCTGATCTGTTTAAACCGAGGGTACACGTGAAGAGGTGAGAGCGCTGGCGTTCTTGCTAACCAAAGGGAAAATAGATCAACATGGCGAAAAAAGACGTCTAAACTCGGAAGTCAACTCGGGTTCATCATAAAGGAAATCTCGGACTGTTGAAAAATCACATGTGAATTATAAAGCTTAATATGGAAGTCATTTCATATTTTTTGATTTTCCAGAACTAGCTACACTTTGCTAACTGAGCTAACCATATCAGCATATGTAGGCCACAGCTACAGCAGAATGTGCTCTATGGCATATCGTCTCGATGTTGCAGCAAGTGACGCGATGAATTTGCTCTGCAGCAGTTCAGATTCTGGAACGATCTCTTCATCGCTTTGAAAAACTCCGTGCTTGTGAATGTTGTGTTCTCCTCACCAGCTCGACGAGAAGGAGAGCCGACGTCTGTTCCAGCAGATCATTTCAGCAGTGGACTACTGCCACAGACACATGGTGGTACATCGAGATCTCAAGCCAGAGAATGTCCTCCTGGATGCTCATATGAACGCTAAAATCGCCGACTTTGGTTAGTAGCAAAGCACAACATTTTTTATGGATAATAAATGAGCTTGAATATTTAGAATGGATTACTTTTAGCTGCTAGAGTTTTTCCTGCCCATTTATTTCTAACCGCATTAAAAACCAGTCAAACTGCGTGTGTCATTTGTCTAGGATTGTCAAACATGATGTCGGATGGGGAGTTCTTGCGGACCAGTTGCGGCTCCCCAAATTACGCAGCTCCTGAAGTCATCTCAGGGAGGTAAAGTCTGTGTTTTTTTTTTTTTTTTTTTTTTATGTATAAATAATAACCACTGTTCCTTCTCAACTGTTCCCATTCCCAATAACCTCTGCTCTTTCTCACCATAGTCTCTTTTAAAGTGTAAGAAAACACACAAAAGCCTGTCAGGAAATACATAAAACTTTAATCTTTTTTTAACAGAGAATACCCCATAACTATTTATTTTTATTTTTATTTTTATTTATTTTTTTATATTCAGGTTATTCTGACTGAAGCACTATTGGGGGAAACTCAGACACAAGGAAGCCCGATGTTCTCATATTTTTTTTAAAGTAACAAAGGGCACAGTTTGTTCATGACACGTTACACTGATTAAAAAATAAACTTTGCACAGAAACTTTGGATATTGTTGCATCAATATTGTGCAGCATATACTTATCCTATAAAAGTTACAGACATTTCCTTTGTTTTAATTGTGAAAGAATTCCTGGCCATACAAGAAGGCAGGTTTCATAAAAACAAATTAGATTCAAGTAGATGAGTATAAGCAATACACCTTGAGGGAAGGATTTTTTTGTTGTTGTTGTTGTTAATGGTGGTGCAGATGAGTCACTTTCAGTCACTTTATGGTTTTTCATTGTTGTAGACACAAAAGACATGTAAAAAAAAAAAAAAAAAACTCTAACGTTTTTATCTGTATAATTTTTTTCAGCAGTTAAATATATAACTGCAGCAGGCTTTCTTTCCCTTTAGTCCATTTCATTTAGATGTGCATATGTTTTTTTTTTTTTTTAATTTTTTTTATTTCCTTTATGTGACTGATCTTGTTGACCCTTCTTTACTTTTCTTCTTCCTCTTATCCTGCTTCTTGGGTCTGTTCCACACGTTTGGTTTGTACCTTGGCTGATTCTTGTGTTGGTGCTCAGGCTGTATGCAGGACCTGAGGTGGATATCTGGAGCAGTGGCGTGATCCTGTACGCTCTGCTGTGCGGGACGCTGCCCTTCGATGACGACCACGTGCCAACGCTCTTCAAGAAGATCTGTGATGGCATCTTCTTCACCCCACAATACTTGAACCCTTCAGTCATCAGCCTTCTCAAACACATGCTACAGGTGGATCCCATGAAGAGAGCCACCATTAAAGAGATCCGGTGAGATCCTCATTTCCATACACGCGTTGTATATTCACACATGCACAAAACAAACTTTTTCTTTGTTCATAGGCAAATCAACGTGCATGTGTGCATTTATGATTTTTACTGTGACCCAAAAAGCGAACATCAGATTCTCTGGCAAACCATGTTTTTGTACTGACTCAATTATGATGAGCTGGTGATAAAACTGGTGAGCTGATGATTATGAATCACTAATGAGCTGGTGATTATGATAAAATAATGAGCTGGGCAAGGTGTTTTGAGTGGCATTCGTGCTTCAGGAAGGGTGGGACCTTGACCAGTAACGTAAAAAATGAAATTAAATGAATAGATTTTTTAAAGTTACATCTTAGTTGGAGTTATTCCTTTCAGCAAGGCTCTTGCGTATTACCAGGTGGACTGCACAGTTTGGGAGTCACTGCACTAATAAATGGGTTTACTCACATTACTGTGCAAAAATCTGCATCATCTTCGTGCGAATTGTGTTAAATATTTTTATCGTCATAATTGAGTCAGTACAAAAACATTGTATATTTCTAAACATTATTTATCCAGCAGAAAAAAAATTAGTTATAGAAAAAGTCTGTGTGAGTAAATTTTTCAAACGGAAAAGTTCTGGGTTCTGCTGAGAGACGGCCTCAAGAAGAACTGTGGCTTGAGATGCTCAGTAAAATTTACCATTTAATTGCCTTATAAAACTGCACAAAGTGTACACATTACCAGTCAAAATGTTTGGACACACCTTCTGTTTCAAAGGTTTTTCTTCTTTTTTTTTTTTCCCTACATTGTAAAACAATACTGAATACCTCAAACTATGAAGCAACACATATACTGAATTATGCAGTAAACAAAAAAGT
>JAQQZR010000017.1:8451761-8464644 GCA_030068235.1 Notoglanidium macrostoma
AAGTAAAGAGAAACAACAGTCCATCATTACTTTAATACATGAAGTGTCTTTTAAGTAATAAAAATAAAGAAAAAAACTTTGAATTAGAAGGTGTGTCCAAACTTTTGACTGGTAGTGTATGTGAGACTACTTTCCTTTTCTTTGCATGTGCCTAAGACTTTTGCACAGTACTGTTGGTTTTGATGGAATAAGCTATTTGGTCACTGAATATATGGTAATGTAAAATGTTCTTTACGTGTGTAACTTGTAAAATAACACTACCACTCGTCTCAAAAAGAGAATTTAAAATCTTTAATCTCCTCTTGAATTGCGCGAAGTTCAGTATTTGGGTCACATTTGTCAACACGCATCAAAAATCACATTTCTGTCATTTTCAGCAGTCTTTTTAACTCTGTACTTCTTTGATTTGCCAGTACGTGTGTACAGTTTTTAAAGACCCCAGCTGCTCTACTGTGGCTGATACACTTGTTCCAAAATGATCCACAACCCAAATAACATCTGCTCAGTGGTGATCCTGTGGCTGTTCAGTTGATGGGGAAAAGTTTAGGAGGCCTGGCAAACTGCAGAGCCACAGATGGGCTACATGCAAATACTGAATACCTGTAAAGTGCAAGTGTGTAGCAGAGATATCTAATAAACCGGCCATTATGTGTAGCTACAAGTACCTGAAATGGCCATTGAGAATAAAAAAATATAGAATTGATCCCATTCTTATTAATAAAAGAACAAAAACATTTTGACCCAGTTTTGGGGGCATCCCTAAGCTAAAGTAGGCTCTAATTTGTCTTCCTTTTTTTCTTGTTCTCAGTGAGGATGAGTGGTTTAAACAGGACCTGCCTAAGTATCTGTTTCCAGAGGATGCTTCTTACAGTACCACCATGATTGATGAGGAAGCACTGAAGGAGGTGTGTGAGAAGTTTGAATGCACAGAGGAAGAGGTGCTCAACTGCCTTTACAGGTGTGTGTTTATTATAGGGACTGGAGAATTTGGTATACAATCAGAAATGTACACTCACAGAGCACTTTGTTAGGAACAGTTTACTAATACTGCATAGGGCCTCCCTTTGCTGTCGAAACAGATTTTGTGGCAAGATGTTGGAGACATTGCTTTGAGATTCTTGTTCATCTTGACATGATTATGTTACACAATTCCTGAAGATTTTTCAGGTGCACTTTCATGCTGCGAATCTCCCGTCCTACAATGTCCCAAAGGTGTCCTATTGCGTTCAGATCCAGTGATGGGAAAGGCCACTAAAGAACACTGCTGAGTGAATTGTGGCCATGGAAGGATTCGCATTAATGCGCGGATAGACTGTGGCATTCAAGCTGTGATTGATAGGTATCAACAGGCCCAAAGTGTGCCAAGAAAACATTCCCCACACCTTTACACCACCTCCATCAGTCTGGACTATTGACACAAGGCAGGTTGGGTCCATGGATTCATGCTGTTGGCTCCAAAGTCTGACCCTACCATCTGTCTGCCTCCGCAGAAATCAGTCATCAGACCAGGCTACATTTATCAAGTTTTTGATTCTAAGAAATTCTAATAAGATTAGCATTACCCCCATCTCCCCCCCCCCCCCCCAATTCTGATGGTTGATGTGGACATTACCCCAAGCTGCTGGCCCTTATCCGTATTGAGCATTGCACTGCTGCCACACGACTGGCTGATTAGACGACGAGTAGGTGTTCAGATGTTCCTAATAAAGTGCTCGGTGAGCGTATATTTCACAAGTAAAATATAGATTGGCAGCTAAATGAAGTGATCTCACTGTCCTTCTCTCAAATTTTACTCTTGTTTTCTCTATAGTCGGAAAAACCAGGACCCTCTTGCAGTTGCCTATCATCTAATCATAGATAACCGACGCATTATGAGTGAAGCCAAAGACTTCTACCTGGCCACAAGTCCTCCTGACTCCTTCCTTGATGATCTGCCTGCTCACCACTTTGCCAAGCCTCACCCGGAGCGAGTGCCATTCCTGGTGGCTGAAGCTCAACCACCGCGATCCCGTCATACTCTGGATGAACTCAACCCCCAAAAGTCCAAGCACCTGGGTGTCCGACGTGCCAAGTGGCACTTGGGCATCCGCAGTCAGAGCAGGCCTAATGATATCATGAGTGAAGTGTGCAGGGCCATGAAGCAGCTCGACTATGAGTGGAAGGTAAGGTGGAAATGGGAGCTGGAGGGTGGAGTCAGTAGAACATCCTCAGGTTGTAAAAGGAAGGATAGGAAGGTAAAAGTTGTTTTAAGATTTGTATTATTATTATTATTACTAATGGTCAACCAGACAAGAGCCAATTTTTCTGTATGATATATTTCCTAAAAATGACACGGAACGTGTAAATGGAAAGTCAGGAAACATGACCTAATAGTTGTTGTAATTCCCAAGAAGTTTGTTTGCAGAGTTTTGTTTAAGATTACGCTTAAATTTTTGTGTTGGGTGATGAATGAGTTGGTCACATTTTAAAACGCACTGCTATTTCTGATCCAGGTGTTCACATTCAGTTCTTTTAAAAGCATGTGGTGGCACTCTTACCAGGGTGACAATATTAACTACTGTTTGACCAGGACTTGCTTGCATGCTTAAGGAATCAGAACAAAAAAAAATATCTGAATGATCTCTTATGCCTAATATGACTCAAGCTCTTTATATGTTCTGTTTGTAGCCTCCACACAACTGTAACTGAGACCAGCATTACGTTTGCAAAACTTATACGCTCCCACTTTAATATGAACACCTATACACATGCTCATTTACGCTCAACCAAATGAGACGGTTGAAGAAAAAAAAAGAATCACCTGGTCTTTTTCCAGTCTTCAGCTGTGCAGTTTGGGTGAATCTGTGCCCACAATAACCTCAGATTCTTGTTCTTGCGTGACAGGAGTGTAACCTCATGTGGTGGTCTTTTGTAGAAGGATTGATGTGTTGTGTGTTCTGAGATGCTTTTCTGCTCAGCACTGTTGTACAGTGTGCTTATTGAGGAAATATAGACTTTCTGTCAGCTCCGGCTGCTCTGGTGATTCTCCTCTGATCTCTCTTCTCAATGAGATGTTTCAGTCTGCAGACCCTCTGTACACAGCTTGATCTTTGCACCGTTCTGTGTAAACTTTAGAGACTGTTATGTGTGGAAATCCAAGGAGATCAACAGTTTCTGAAATCCTCAAATCTATTTGTCCGTACCAACAGCCATGCCGCAGATCAAGTCCCAGAGATCATGCTTTTTCTTCATTCTGATGTTTGATGTGAACATTAACTGAAGCTCTTGACCTGTATCTGCATGATTTTACGATTTTGCTGCTGCCACATGATTAGCTGTTTGGATAACTGCATAACTGGGCATGTGTACAGGTGTTACTGTTAAAGTGGAACGGTTGAGCGTGTATTTTATATATCACATGCCACAGATCCTTAAGCCGACAGGGATTAATCCTGATCACTAGTACATTCACGTGATGGCAGTATAAAGTAGCACTTTAAAAATACTGGCATGAGAAACTGGATTTTTTTTTTGTGGTTCCAGGTTGCTAATCCCTATTATCTACGCGTGCGGAGGAAGAACCCAGTTACAGGCCTGCAAACCAAGATGAGCCTGCAGCTTTACCAAGTGGACAGCAGGACCTATCTACTGGACTTCAGGAGCATAGATGGTAATGCAAACATTTTACGATTATTATTAACTTGGGCCGTCATTGTTTATCTTGAAGGTTTCCATTCTGTGTAGAAAAAGATTTGCAGGTGTGCAATGTATTTGAGGTAGGCAAATAAGTAGGTAAGGAGGTAGGCAGTAGAAATGCTCTTTTACACATTGACCGCTTTTTTCATTTGACTTTAACGCTGTGTGTTATGGGGAGTTTAGCAAAAAGCTGTAGTGTAAATATTTTTTTTTAACTACAGTTGTAGTCTGTGGGTTTCTGTTTCGTCACCCCACAGTTCTGTGATGGATAACAGGGAAGCTAAACAAAATAAAACATGAACTTTAATACTGATAGTTTTCAAAAGGTGAATATAATGGAAGCAAGCGAGTTTTTTTTTTTTGGCCTGCATACTATGCATAAAATCAACAAATATTGCTACTAAGGGTGACAATTCATTGTTGTGAATGATGTTTTGACCACGACACTTTTTTGACCACAAAACATTTTTTTTATTTTTTACCTTAGATGAAATTTTGGAGACGAAGTCAGGTACTGCGACACCACATCGCTCTGGCTCGGTTGGCAACTACCGGACTACCCTAAAGAACGATAAGAGCGAGAGGAACGGATCGGAGGAGGGGATAAAGGGTGAAGGCTCAGCCCCCTCCACACCCCCAGTGGGCGGGGCTAAGCAGGCCGAGGGCTCCCTCGCTTCTTCGCTGACCTCCTCAGTTGACTCGGCAGGGGGAGAGACATACCCACGGCCCGGCAGTCACACCATCGAGTTCTTCGAGATGTGTGCAAACCTCATCAAGCTGCTGGCACGATAACTTGCCGTTGCTCTCATGCCTTCTTTCTCACTTTCCTCTCTGTCTTTCTGCTCCTCTCTCGCTTCTTGGACTTTCTACCTCTTTGTCTTTCCACCCACAGCAGACTCACTTTGCTTCTTCTCTCTCTCTCTCTCTCTCTCTCTCTCTCTCTCTCTCTCTCTCTCTCTCTCTCTCTCCCCCTTCTTGCTCTCTTTCTTTCTCTCTTTCTTTCTGAGTGTCTTTAGAGCAATAAGCATGCAAGCAGACGTCTCACGGCTCCCTGAACCCCACACGCACAACCAAGCCGACCGGTCTGCGGTACTGCTACGATCCATTTGTTTGATTGGTGGATGAGGAGGGTGAAGGTGGAGATGAAAAAGGGAATGCATGTTTTTCATGCCACAGGCAAGAAGTCCAAAAGATTGTCTATCCACTTTATACTAACTATAGATTATTCTTTTAGAGCTGGTTTTACAATTGTTCATTGATGGGCTTGTGGCCCATGGTCGAGGTGTTAAAGTCTGCACGTTGAATTGTTATACACTGAGCTAGCTGTACTGTATATAATGGCACCACAAAGAGAGAGCGAATGAGGCAGAATGCACTTTTGCACAGGTTTTTCCTTCACATGCTTCTGCTGGCCAATGTTCTAAAAGAAGCAAGTAATTCCAGGAAGTGAATGAACCATCTTAGGGAATGAACATGTAACGACAAGGGTCACCTTTTGATCAAGTGGGTAATGGGTAATGTAGAGGGGTTCGTTTAATGAGTGGGCCAATTTTAACTCGTTCATTCTGAGGAAGTGCAATGACCATTCCTCTAACCATTTTCATAGATGATAAAATAAATTTTCTTTTTTGATGTAAACTTTATTGATTTTTAAGACTGAGTTCTGATGATTTATTTTTTTTTTCCTTCACGTCATATTAGACATCTTTGCGTTGCTCACATTTTACACATATAAATATAAGTATATACAGAATAAAAAAGGCATTTGGATCTATATTTATCAGTGCTTTATGGGATGGTATTTTATATTGAAATGATAATGGACTGAAAGATTTCTTTTAACAGGTGATTGTTGATTATTTTGTTTTGTGATGTTTTATTCCATACATCGCTTCATCTCTTTTTAAAACCTTTAGTTGTAGATGTTTTACAAACAAATATAACATCTTGAAATACAATCACATGCGGAATCGACTGAATTCGGCTAGTTCTTTCAACAAAGAAGACTAAAATGTGTATTAAAGAGGAAATTGGCAGAAAAGGTGTTCCTTGAGGAATAAAATGGACTTCTGACTTGACTGCTTTAAACTGCTTTGTTAAAAGTATTAGTGCAGAATTGATCAAAATCAGATTCCCATTAGCCGTTTCAGCTATATCCGTGAACAAGAAACTCTCTAGGGAAGAGGGAAAACCAAGATCTGATCGACTGGTGTGCTTACACTTCAGAGTTAGTCCGTTACTGGCGGGAGGTCCATGCTGACTCGAGCACAAATACGATGCCAGAACAAAAGTATCCTTGCAAAATGTTTCATGCAAAATGTACTGCATTACTGATTATCCATAACTGAGTAGCAAGAGCAGCTATGGTCTGTATTTATTTGTCTGTAACAGTGCAAACATAGATTTTTGGTGTTATAAAATTGGAGAAAGCACATTCCGTGTGTCTGTTCTTGCTGAAGTGCCCTAATGATGAGTAAATAAAATCTATATTTAAAAAATGTACATAGAGTTTGGGCCTATAGATAAAAAAAAAAATGAGTATTTTGTGATGATTCCTGAATTTGTTGTGCCATACTGTCCAATCATTAAACTTATTTTCCGAGATCTAGTAATTCACATAAGTCATGCAGTATATAATTAGAATATAATGCCATTTAAAAAAAGAAAACAAAAAGTGGTATTTATAATCATTGTAGGTTATAGAGCAAACCATTTTCCTTCATATCAGCCTTTCCCTATTAGTAAATGTATCATTCTCTTTTTGTAAAGCAGTATAATGCAGCATATCCACCATATTTCCCAGCCTAAGGAATATCTGAAAAGTCTAAATATACTAAACTCTGATATACAACATATAACAACATCTATATAAAGTGGTCACATTTCAATTCATTTAAATCAGGCACAATATCAGGGTTTTTCCTGTTCCTGTCTCAAAGGTGTATTAAATTTGTTACAATCAGTTGTCTAAAGAAACGTTTCTCCCTAAAATAATACATCTTGGCTTTTGGATAATATTTTTGAACTTTAGAAGGCACATATCTTTCCCAGTGGATCTGTATTTCAGCAGTGACATGAAAGTGCCTCATGGTGGTTACACACAAATGAAATGCTGAAATGTCCCTATCGTCACTATTATTGGGTTCATTGTCCCAAAAATTAAAAACTTGCATGATCCCACAGATGTGACTGCATGTCAAGTGATGACTTTTCAATAATAATTATTATTCTATTTATTTTTATTTTTTTTTACATTCCAAAGCTTTTAGTAGCTTTTTTTTTAAAGGTATATTTCCATTTTATTTCAACTCGTGCACTGATAGTCATAAAAAATAAAAATAAAAAAATCACGCAAGACCGTGATCTGCAGCCATATAAGAAAAATTAAAACAAGCCTGTCATTTTATTTTGGTGATTTGTATCATAAACCATTCATCCTTGTTTTTTGCAAAGGGAGAATCATACTGTCAGACTGGGGTCTGTGTTATGATTTCTGATGTAGCAGATTTTTCCACTTGCCATGTTTACTGCAGTACACAGGTGGGAAACATCTGGTGTCTTAACTGCTTCAAAGACACTTTGTTAAAAATTGGATTGTGGAAAGTAAGGTTGGCCAGTGTCAAATTCCTGAATTGTGTTTAATGGACATTTTCCATTGCCTAATAAAGTCCTAAATGGCATGAACTGTGTTTGTTTTTCTATTAATGCTACCAAAAATATTGTACTGTAGGTGCCAAAAAGTTTGGGTTTGGTGCCAATGTTTAAGAAATAAAAATGTAGCAAGTTAAATTTGATATGAACAAATGATTCAATGATATGTCAATCATCGTATACGAGAATGACAACAAAACAATCCGGACTTTTGGGGAAAAAAAGGGAGTCAGATTTAAAAATAAATATATTTATTCACAAAAGTGTTGTGTAGTGTGCTCTGCAGGGTGTAGAAATATGTAGCTTGGAAGCTGCCAAAAGTATTTAAATATGAATTTTATATATTTGAGTTATATGCATGTCACATTAAATGAATTTTTTATGGTTTATTCATAAAGTTACATCTGTTTTCCTTTGTTTGGATATTGCTAGTGGTTCAGATTTGAAAAATTCAGAACTCTGAATACAAATTTAAGAAATGAGGGTTTTAAATATTAAAAACCCTAAATACAAGTAGCAAAAAAATTTGAATCACAGAAACAGATTTTGGGTAAATGAGGTCAATGGGTGAAAAGTACCTAGATGCTTTCTGCTACACTGGCACCAAAATTTGAGTGCATCTAAAGGTTTAATGTTCCACACAGATCTTTTTCTACAGTGATGCTTGGTACATGTCCAGTGTATGTTAACTTACTAGCAATCGAGCAGCTTACTGCAATTAAACTGCACCAGTTTTTTTATTTTTTTTATTTTATTGAACAACACCCTATAAAGTCTCTGATTTAACCCTGGGGGTCACACCACTGGAGAGATTTGTATTTACCCTCTTCACACTGAATTCAATACAGAAAGGTTTTGTGAATCAGGTGTGTTAAATGGAATGGAAATCTGAACTCTGCAGTACTGTGGGCTTTTTGACTGGCGTTTGGTTGATGGCTGCAAAATAAGTATTTACACTGGTCATATAGCCTACTTAGCAAATGCTTAACATCAATGTAGAATACTAACTGGGTTTTTTTTTGGAGAAGTTTGAGAAGAAGTTTAAAGCTTCAGATGCACGCGCGTTTTTTTTTTCTCTTTGCTGTCATGTAATTTCCTACAGGGTGCATTTATAAAGGAATGCATTTGGGATTCACCTTTTCCCCTGCGAATGGCGAGATGTTGCCGAACCTTGGCAGGGGTTATCCATGCCTTATTTTCCTAGACTTTATTGGTTGTAACGCAGAATACGTGGTGCGAAACCTGGAATCTGGCGTACCTGGACGTCATGACGTAACCGGCACGTTCTCACACATGCGCGCGCGCGCACACACGCATGTGTTATCAATATGCGCTGGAGAGCCCTCTGAAACAGCACTGACGCACTTGTTAAGTTGGTGAAATTTCTTTTCGCGTCTGTTTTGACAGGACTGAAATGTTGGCTTGTGCTTTTTGGACGGACTTCTTGAACACGGCAGAAAAGGTATGAGGTTTTTTTGTCTTCGTGCCGAATACATACAGTTTTACTTGGACAATAAATGCTGCAATAAGTGTTTGTCGAACATTCCTGTAACGTTTACACATTTTGGTCAAATTTGTAATATTTAGCAATGTTCCTTTGTAGATTTTATATTTATTGTATAAGCTAATAAAACAAACATGATGATCGGGAATACTGGACGCCTGACCAGAATCAGTTTCCCCCCAAGTGATGTACATTTACTTAAAAAGCCTGATATGTAAGATTTACATAATAATAATAATAATAATAATAATAATAATAACGTGTACAGAGGCATTTATATTATTATATTATATTATATTATATTATATTATGCTATGTTATATTATATTATATATAAAGAAATATCAAGAGTGTATTCATAGCTGCAAGGGAATAACTGCATAAAAAGCATAAATCCAATCAAAGCTGAGACTGAGAAATACTGGAAGGTCATATGGGAGAAAGAGGCATCACACAACACCAGTGTCAAGTGGCTTTAAGACCTAAGAGCAGACCACAGCAATCTCCCAGAACAAGAACCAGTCACAATCACTAAGGCAGATATCCAACAATGAGTCTCAGGAATGAAGAACTGGACAGCTCCTGGACCAGACATGATGCACACCTACTGGTTGAAGAAGCTATCAATGCTCCATGACTGCCTGACAGCTCAAATGAGTGAGCTGCTGGGGTTGAGGATTTGTGAGTGTCCGAGCCACTATCCAGAATGAAACAAGGGACATCTGTGAATATGTCAAGAATATGCCCCCACCAGGATGAAATGATGAAAGAGCATCTCAGGCAGTAGAAGACAGAGGATGGTGAGGAGGAAGAGAAAGCTTCATGGAAGACAAAGATCTGATCATGACAGCACAAGAACAGGCCCTAAGCACCAGATCTGTAGAGGCAGGGGTCTACCGCAGTAGACATGACCTAAGGTGCTGGTTATGCAAAGACACCCCTGAGACTGTCCAGGACATAGTAGCTGGGTGTAAGATGCAAAGTGGGACAGCATACACTGAAAGGTAAAAAAGTGGTTGGGATAATGTACAGAAACATCTGTGCCAAATATGAACTAGAAGCTCTGAAGTCTTGATGGGAGACACCATGGAAAGTGGTTGAGAACAACAGAGCTAAAATCCTGTGGGACTTCAACTTCTAGACATAAGTAGTTGCTGGCCGGCCAACCAACCATACATACAGTATGACGGTAACATCAGGAAGAAGGAATATGAGAAGATTGAGAAGTACCCAGGCCTGATGGAACAACTGTAACAGATGTGGAAGTTGAAGGCCAAAGTCATTGGTAGCAATAGGAGCATTAGGGGCTGTGACTCCCAAACTTGGAGAGTGGCTCCAACAGATTCCAGGTACAGCAACTGAGGTCTATATCCAGAAAAGTGCATTTCTAGGAATAGCCAAGATACTGCACAGAACCCTTAAACTCCCAGGCCTGTGGCAGAGGACCCAAGGTTGAAGAAGACATACACACATATACCATGTGATACCATTAGGAATTACAGCCATTTTTATAGTTCCTCCATTTACTTATGGACCAAACTGTATATTAGGATATTAATAAGATTGTAAAAAGTCTAAGATTACATGTCATTTGGCATATCACACAGTAAAGGTCACAGTAAAGGCATCATTTTCAGCAATGAAGAAAAGTGAGAAGTAAAACACATTGCCCCATACACTGATCAAGACTGATTTAGGGACGTGTGTGTGTTTGTGGCTCTTCTTATGTTCCATTCATGTAGCCATTCAGCTGACACGATGCTATTTACAAAGAGGGTGTCCAGTTTCTGTTGTTTTTGCAGTGACCGCGGGATGGTGGGTGTGTGTGTGGGTGTGTGTGTTGAGGTTCTGCTATGCTGCTATACTCAGCAGAAGTAATATTTACTGCATGTACAAAAAAAAACATTTCCTTAAGCTTTATAAAGCAGATGTAAATTGTCTGTTGCAACTGGAGCCCATCCATACCTCCACTTAAAATGCAATTTTAGAGAAAAATGTTAAGTTTAAACAATCAATTTTCATACAGATGGACAACACAATTATATAAAATACACACAAGAATTTAAACTTATTTTCTGAAACAATAGTCTAGCATATTAATAAATATAATAAATAAAATTAAAGCACTGCAAAAAATATGTCAGTTTTAAAAAAATATATTTAAAAATTTCTCTCCTGAAACTGTTATATTGTTGCATTTAATTAAATATGAAGTTTATTATTTTTTATAATTTTTATTTTTCTCCAATGAGAGGACATGTGAAGATAGATGTATGATGAATTGGCTGTAGATGTATCTGTGGATGAACCACAAGTCATACAGGAATGTTTGTTTATTGACAACCTGAGGTATGAATTGAAGAGTGGAGTCTACCCCCATTGCAAATTAGGTTTATTGGCAAAATTTTTACAGTCTTTCAGCTGTTAGCCATCACCTTCCCTGGTTCATATCTATTGTATGACGTGTGCTGGCTGGAGGGAAATGGTAGAGCCTAGACAACTGAACCTAGAAATCTCAGCTCGGTGCTGTCACAAGTTTTACCAGCAGGAGGCAGTGATGGAGCAATATAAAATCAGAAATGCATCATCAACTGTTAACTGCTTACTGTGGAGGTTAAATTTAACAAAGTTATTTTTTCTTTTTCTATGGTTAAATTTGTGTTTAAAATGTGTCTTTAATGTCACTTAATAATAATAGAAGATATGAAGATGTAAATGTCTGGGCTCAGTAAATAAACAGTGGCCAGTGAAACCTACTCAAATGGAATATGTTAGAAATTAATATAACACACTTCGCATGCTGGTAAAACATTCTATGACCAATATTCAGTAACAAAATGTTTTTGGCTTTATACCATATACGTTGCTTTTAATATGATTCAATGACTACGTGGTTAAAATGCCAAGAAAAAAACAAAAACATGCATCGGAAGAAAATTTTCTCAAATTTCTTTTAATAGTAATTCACAGTCAGAGCTGGCAGGCTTGAATTTTCCAAATTTTGCAAATTTCCAGTATGTTTTACACCATAGCCATATCATAACATCATACATAATATAGCATAACATCAATCCTTCCATCTGCGCAATGCTAATAATAGTGCAGGCTTGTAGGTTGTAGCTTCAGTGCAACAGCAGGTCACTGAATAAGCGCCGGTTAAAAAGTTCACAAAATTATGGAGTGGGAAATCTACTCTGGGAAGCAAATGTTGGATCTTATTCCTTTCTCCTTTGGCTGTACCATCCCTGGCATCTGCCGTGCTTTTTTTTTTTGCTCCAGCAGCAGGGATCAGCATTGTGGAGCTTGCTGTGGCTTATAGCTCCACCCATCATGACCCCTCAACCCCACTAGCTGGGCTTGAGAGCTTCTGTGATTTTGGTGTTCATATTTGTATATGTACCGTCAATGTTTCTGCAGGCCAAGGAGATCATGATTGTGCTGCTCCTGCAGGCTGATTAGTGATTAGGCGCTCTGGTTTCCTTCCACATACAGACTAGGTTAACTGGCTACTCTGAATTGCCCATAAGTGTGAATGAGTGTGAATGAATGATTGTCTCTGCATTAGCAAGATGATAGATTGGTGACCTGCCCAGCGTGTACCCTACCTCTCACCCTGAGTCATCTGAGATTGGCTCCAGCTTCCCTGCAAGCTCAATGGATAAGGGGTCTAGATAATGGGTAGCTGGATGGATGAAAAATTCAAACGTTTTATGTCCTTTGTGTAGCAAAAGGAGTAAAACAGTCATGCCTCAGCACCTCAACACAGCAGTATATAATGGGATATATGCTTGGCTCTATATACATCTAATTCAATGTTTTTTTTCTTTATTTTTATTACTTAAAAGACAGTTCATGTCTTAAAGTAATGATGGTCTGTTGTTTCTCTTTACTTAGTTGAGTGGTTGTTGACATATGGATTACTACAGTTGTTCAATATGGCTGTTAAAATACTGATATTAATTTAATTAAATTTAAAATAAAAAATACTGTATTTTTATAATTTCCCATTTACTAGTTACTGTATGTCTCAAATGCATTAAGAAGGCAAGAAAT
>JAQQZR010000017.1:8464744-8483695 GCA_030068235.1 Notoglanidium macrostoma
CTACATAATTCAGTATATGTGTTGCTTCATAGTTTGAGGTATTCAGTATTGTTTTACAATGTAGAAAACAAATAAAAGAAAAGAAAAACCTATGAAAGAGAAGGTGTGTCCAAACTTTTGACTGGTAGTTTATATATACACCCACACACACATACATCAACCATAACATTAAAATCTCATAACATTAAAAGCTCTGGCACATTGAGACATGGACTCCACAAGACTTCTGAAGGTGTGCTGTGGCATCTGGCATCAAGATATTAGCAGTAGATCCTTTAAGTCCTGTAAATTGTGAGATGGGGCCTGTATAGATTGGACTTCTTTGTCCAGCACATCCCATAGATTGAAATCTGGGGAATGTGGAGGCCAAGTCAAGACCTTGAACTCTTTATGTTCCTCAAATCATTCCTGAACAATTTTTGCATGTGGTAAGGTGCACTATCCTGCTCAAAGAGGCAACTGACAGGGAATACTGTTGCCATGAAGGGGTGAACTCGGTCTGCAATAATGTTTAGGTAGGCGGTACACATCAAATTAACTTCCACATGAATGCCAGGATCCAAGTTTTCCAGCAGAACATTGCCCCAAGCATCACACTGCCTCCGCCTTCTTCGCATAGTGCATCCTGGTTCAATCTCTTCCTCAGGTAAGTGATGCACATACACCCAGTTTTCCACATGATGTAAAAGAAACCTGTGATTCATCAGACCAGGCCACCTTCTTCCATTGCTCCATGGTCCAGTTCTGATGCTTAAGTGCCCATTGTAGGCATTTTTGGTGGTGGACATGAGTCCGCATGGGCACTCTCAGCTATACATACACAGCAAGCTGCGGTGCACTGTGATCTGATACCTTTTTATCATAGCCAGCATTAACATTTTCAGCAATTTGTGCTACAGTGTCTCTTCTGTGTTATTGGATCAGATGGCTAGCCTTCACTCCCCATGAGCCTTGGGAACCCATGACCCTATTGCCAGTTCACCAGTTGTATTTTTTGGACCACTTTTGGTAGGTACAAATCACTGTGAATACCCAAGAAGGCCATTTTGAAGATGCTCTGACCCAATCATCTAGCCATCACAATTTGGCCCTTGTCAAAGTCTTTATGCTTGCCCAATTGTCCTGCTTCCAACACATTATGGCATAAGCATAAAAAGAGTAGGATGTAATTAGCAACATTTGAAATAGGTTCTGAAAAACAGCATCAGAAATGGATTGCAGACCAAAGTGATATAGGCATGAGGAGATGTATAAATAAGCATAACAGCATAAAAGCTACAAGTATTTAATATCAAACAATGTCTTATTTAAAATATAAAGTACTGGAGTGTAGAGTCAAGTGAATATTGCATCACCGTCCAATGTTGAAATTTGAGGTTGTGAAGAGTTTGTCCTTCCTTTTTGGTTTAGTTATTTATTTTTAGAGTTGGTGAAAAAGAGAGAGAAGGAGTGGAATAGCAGGTTAGAGGAGGAGTGAAGCATTGTATGAGGGAGGAGAGTATAAGAACCTAGAGAATAGAAGGGTGAAAGTAAAGACCTAGAGAGCAGTCACTGGTCTAAGAAATTATTTAGCTTCAGAATGCAATGACTGACTACATTTTTTGACAGGTGAGCAAAAGCTATTTATTATTTAAACAAAATCAGGTACAATTGTGCATATTTATTCTCTACACCCATTTGTTGTTACATTTTTTAAAATGCTTTTTTTCCACCCAAAAGGACTAAATACAGGGTATACATCTATAGATATATAGACTATAGAAACCGGAAACTATACAGACCCAAGTGTGCTGGCTTTTTCTATTCTCTTTGTATGTGAAATAAAATGTACAGTGCCTCATGAAGTATTCAATCTCTAGTGATTATTTCTCTTTTTGCTGTTGCAACTTCAAATTTAAATATATTAGAATGGAATTTTTCTGCCCCCTTTGAAGTGACTCTCTACAGAAATTAAATAAATTATGTAGATGTCCTCAGAATTATTTAAATTGGTAATTACTCACTCCACATGGTCAATAGTGCATTGTGCTTTTGCAGTAATTACAGCTTTGAGTTGTCTTGGATGTTTCTTTATGAGACTTGCACATCTTGATTTTGGCCTTTTTCTCACATTCCTGAAAGCAAGTTTTCCACACCGTTCTAAATTTGATGGAAAAGATTAGTGAACACCAATTTTCAGGTCATGCCACAGATTTTCAGTTGGATTTAAGTCTGGGTTTTGATACGGCTATTCCTTCATAGTTTGTGCCCTGTGCTTTGCGTTATTGTCCTGTTAGAATGTAGGTTTTTGCCCAACACAGATTTCTGGCTGACTGGAAGAGGTTCTCAAGAATCTGCTTGTATTTGGCTCCATCCATGATGCCCTTGATGACATCAACTTTATCAGTTTCTCCTGCTGAACAGCAAACCCAGAGGATTATGCTATCACCATTGTCCTTGGCGGTATGAATGGTGGTATGAATACCTGGATGTTGGTCTGGGCTGTGGTCTGTGACCACAATGAGACCAACTGGCTCAAAATCTTTTTCCAAAAGCTCTCAGATTTTGTCACATGCCTTCTAGGCATCTCCAGGTATACCTATATATTAGCCTTTCTTAGAAGTGGCTTCCTTCTGGCTACTCTTCCAGTGGGGCCAGATCTGTAAAGAGCTGTTGATATCATTGATGTTTGCACAGGTCCTCCTATATAAGCCAGTGAGCTCTGTTATCCCTTCTGTGTTGTAGCTGTTCCCTTGGACACTTTTCTGATGAATGAATTTTGTACCCATGCAGATGGCCTGATCTTGGTATTGTCTGGGTTGTGCCATATCTTTTCACTTTATTATGGAGTTGGCAATGCTTCTGGGGAAGATTCAAAGCTTTGCTATTCCTTTTATAACCTCCTTCAGCTTTTTTCCTCCATAACAATTTTATTTCGAAGCTTCACAGGGAGTTGCTTAGTCCTCATGACAGGACTAATCTGATTTGTCTTATTTAGATGTGAGACCACCCAAAGTCAGTGATATTTATTCTGGAACCATACAATTAATATGTTTAGTCTGAATGCTTAAGAAAATTAAATACTAGTACTAATTTAGACTGTTATAAGAATGGGGGGGGGGGTGAATATCAATTAAACATTTTTTTGATTTCTTTTATTTTTATATAATTCTTAGGACATTAATTTATCAATCATCAAAAGGAGCAGAAAAAATGCCATTCTACCATTTTTCTATACTTAAATTAGATTTCGCAATGCATTTAAAAAAAAAAATAAATAGGCACTAGGGGGATGATTATGTGCTGTATGTTCATTACACCTGTTCCATGCCTTGCTTGCAAAATGATTCAGGAATTTTCTTTATTTCCAATCTTTTAATTATTTTGATCATTTAAAACATGCCATATTACAGGTATATAGTTGTGGTCAGAAGTTTACATACAGTCATCATGGACATGAATGTCATGGCAATATCAGGCTTTCAGTCATGTCTTTGAACTGTTCTTTTTCTGGGGAAGAATGATTGTAAAGATACATCTTTAATAAAAAATAGTTAAAAGGTTTTAAGTTTTATTTTGGGTTTTCTGAAATCAACACAGGGTCAAAATTATACATACAAGGTCCCTTTGCAAATTTCACTTTGACTAGATGCTTTTGTTTGTCATGAACAAGCTTCTGGCAGAATTCGAGTTGAATATTTGACCACACGTCTTGGAAGATTTGGTAAAGTTCAATTAAATTTGTTGGTTTCCTGGCATGGAAACAACTTTTAAGCACAGTCCACATATTTTTGATAGGGTTGAGTTCAGGACTTTTAAGCTAAGTTTTAAACTTAATGTTAGCCTGCTTTATCCATTCTACAACCAGCTTTAAATGTGTGTTTGAGGTCACTGTCTTGTTGGAACATCCAGTTGTGTCCAAGTTTCAAGTGTCTTATTCATGGTTTGAGGTCATGCTGAAGAGTCCTGAGGTTCGGTACCTCTGGTCATTGCGGCCAGACAACTAAATCTTTGTCTCTTCTGACCATAAAACTTAATTCCAGAAAGCTTTTTCTCTGTCCATGATGTCATATGCAAACTTTAGTTGAGGTAGAAGGTGTCGGTTTTGGAGCAGGGACTTCTTTCTTGGGTGGCAGTCTCTCAGTCCATGGGGATGTACAACCATCTTGACTGTAGACAGCGTTCCAGCAGCTTCCAGTTCATGGCAGGCCTGTGCCTTGATGGTTCCTGGGTTGTTCTTGACCATCCAAACCAATCTTAGCTGAGGGTGACAGGTTGGGTCTTCTTTCAGACCTCGACAAAGTTTCTACACCCCCCATTAACTTGTAGTTGTCAAACAAACTCTTTTTATGCTGTGCATTGAGAAGCTACTAGATGTAGTCATTCATGATCAATAACCGGAAATTAAGAAGCCTTGGACTTAGCAAATTAAAAGATATTTTGGAACTTTTTTTGGAACAATTTTGGAACCATTGAACTGATAATCTGAGTGGATGTATATGTATGTTTGACTCCTGGGTTTGGCTCCAGCTTCACCGTGACCCACAATGGATAAACAGTATAGAAAATGAATGAATGAATGTTGTATGTTGTACAATCATTGATCCACAAAAAATGACAAATTCAAAGAAATGACTGAAAGCCCAATATTGCCATGATATTCTTGTCCATGATGATTGTGTATTAACTTCTGACCATGATTGTATATATCTAGGTATTATGTATTATAATTGACTGACAACTCAGTCTATACTCACTGTCCACTTTAACAGGAACACCAGTTTTAAAGTCCAGTTTTGCTGGGTCTGGGCCCATGATAGCCTAAGCTTCTTGTTTTTGGCTGACAGGAGTGGAACCTATTGTGTTCCACCTCATTCCTATATTAAACCTATTCCACCTCAAGGTTTAATGTGCTGTGCATTCTGAGATGCTTTTCTGCTCACCACAGTTTTAGGGAGTGCTTATTACCTCTGCCAAGGAGGTTATGTTTTTGATGCAGTCAGTCAGTCTGTCTATCTCTCTGTCTGCCTGCAAGCAGGATTATGAAAAACCCACTTACCTGATTTCCACGAAACTTGGTGGAATGGTATACCATGGACTAAGGAAGAATCCATAAAATTTTGGATTCACAGAATGCGTCTGTGAATTTATTTTCACTTTTGCTACCATTGCGAGATACGGCATTTAGGCTTGGCAAAATTCTGCATGCAACAATGCCATACATCTTAATAGCCAAAAGATGGCAGTAAAGGTCAATAGTGACAATTCATAGAGAGGGTATGCACTGATGTCACTTTACCACTGGAACACACCCTCTTCAGTTGGTCTGAGTGGCAAAACACAGTGCAAATTGGTGCCTTTAGTAGGGGAAACTGTAAAACTGGGAGTAAACAAACAATTATCTGATTAAGTTAAATGCAGGTGGACTCCATCCTTATTTTATGTGTTTTCGCGAAATTCGAGCTAAACATTGACAGTGCTACTCAGTGGGTGTAACAGCAGTGACTTCTGCCTACGGTGAGGTCATGTGAATACCCTAAAACATTGTACTAAGGGAAAGTAAGTTCTTTAGAGTATTTAGTCTCCATGCAAAGTGAAACTGCAGCACCAGAGAAACCTCTGTACCAATCACTTAATTTATGTATTTTGCAAGTGAGCTGATGTATTGTGTTAAATGTTAAGCTTTTGATGTTAGGATATTCCTAGATCTTTATGATTGTGTTTTCACTCATCAAAGTTTAAAACTATTATGGAGTGCCTGCATTTATGTGCTACTGACCTAGCAAGGCTTTTGTTGATTTTACAGGAAACACAGGAAATTTTTCTGTTTGTCACACCACTACAAACGACATGTGTAAAATTCCCAAGAGATTACCAATTTCTGAAATACTCAAACCAGCCCATCTGGCACAAACAACCATGCCATGATTAAAGTCACAGAATTCACACTTTTCACCATTCTGATCTTTGTCGTGAACATAAACTGATCTCTTGACCTGTAACTGCATGGTTTTTATGCATTGTGCTGCTGCCACATGAATAGGTAATTGAATATCTGCATAAATGTGCAGATGTACAGGTGTTCCTATTAAAGTGGATAATTTATTGATCAATAATGAGTATGGCCAGTAGAGATGAAACCTGTAAATAGAACTAGGTTTTAAGCAGTATTAACATATTAAACTGTATAACAATATTAATAGGCAGCTATGTATTTGTTAAACTCGTGACAATCTGATGTCATCTTTTCTTTTCCATTGCTGTACAGATGATGTTATATTGATGACACTGATGCTGAAACCTCCCAGAATTATTCAGTTTGCCCTGGTACACCTTACACCTATAACCTTGAAGTAGATTTTAAATACGTGGACGGCGCCAAACAAAGTGACACCATTCGGCGGCTGGGTTTTAACAGACGGCCCAGGGCCAAACCAGTCTCTGAACCACAGAGTGGGATTGACCCTTCCCACTGGGCCTCCTCTGGGTCACTGTCATCTGTGAGCAGCAATGAAACTAGGAATTCCTCCATCACCTCTTCTTCTTCCTCCTCTTCTTCTGTTAACAGAAGAAAACCCCCACTTCCTCCCTCCCATTCCACTTCCATTCCACTTCATTCCATTCCTAAATCCGCTTCTGAAGGTTCTGAGTATTGTGAAGCCCTACATGTTTACCAGAATAGCTCAGATGGGAAGCCTCCCTTAGTGACACAGCAACCCACTACTCCTAAACCAAATCCTTTAGTGGAAAGGACCTTGGAGCAGAGACAAAAGTGTTTAGAGCAAGAGAAGGATTCTTCTCAGACAATGACACCAGAGATATATAAACGGCATAGGCTAGCTAGTTTTGCTGGCCTAGGCTCAAGTGGTATTCTATCACCTCATACAAGCTGGGGTGCTCTTAACCACACTCAGTCCCAGGAAAACCTTAAAGGGTCTAAGTTAACATTTCCTGATCAGTCTTCCTCAGGGAGCAGTTCTTTGAGAACTAGCCCCAAGAGCTCTGTTAGTCCACTGGACCTTCATTTAGTCAGGGACCAAATGGTGGTGGCTCTAGAAAGGTTGAAAGAGATGGAGGAACAGGTAAAGGTCATACCTGTTCTGCAAGTCAAGATTGCTGTCTTGAAGGAAGAAAAAAAACAGCTTATTGCAGTGGTGAAAAACCTAGAGTCTCAAAATTTAGGTTGTAATCTAGATCCAGATTTGCAAAGTCTTGCGAGGAAAAGCACATATAGAACAGGAAGTACTATGAAGTATTCCAAACCACTAAATGATTATGAAGGCCAGAAGGAATCTGCCAAAAAGGTAAGCAGTTGGGAACACACTGCCTTGTCAGATCTGGACCAGTGTAAGCAGCTAAATACTGAAATGCAGCTGGCTGTCAATGATGATGTGGATATGGGTGAGAAGTTTGTGCATTCAAGAAATTGTTGTAAGGATGTTGCTACAGAATCCAAACTCAATGTACGGTCAGTAGAAGTTGGTGTTACGGAATCTATGCTGGGTGTGGTGTCAGACACTGAGCTGGAGCTTGAGCTACAACAACAAACTATTCAAGTTTTGAGGGACAAGGTACAAACACTGGAGGTAGAGCTTAAAGAGACATTGCTCAAAGCAGAATTATGCAGACTGAAGAGTGAACTACAGGAAGCTGGTGCACATACCCATCCTGCAAAGAATTGTAATGCACAACCACAGATGCAAAGCATTGCCACTCAGACAGGAATGCTGACAAGGACAATTGGCATTGGAAATCATATTCAACTTGTACATGCTGAAGTTGGGGAAGGGGCAGTGCAAACTCATAACACTATAGGAGTGACCTGCCAGCCAGAGACAAATGATGTGGCCTCTGGCCTGGACACACCCATTGAAATGTGGGAGATTCAGAAAAAGGTGGAAAAGAGGGATCAATGTATAGGAACACAATATGTGCCAACTTGCAGTCAAGGTGTTGGGACATCTTTGAGTGTTTGTGATGTTGGTATTATGACTTTAGAGTTGATTGAGACTCTGGAGAAAAAGAAGACATCCAGTAGAACAGTAGGCTGTGGTGATTGCACCATAGACATAAATGTCAACATGGTCAAGCCCCTTGTTAGCCATGGTATTGTAACTGAACCTGTCAGAGGTATAGACATTGGTGTTATGACTCCACAAACTATGTCCCAATGCACCAACACTGTGTCCACAGACAATGATGACCATACAGTCACCTGCTGCACTAGCACTTCACCACTCTACGTCTCTGCATCCAGTCCCATTGCAACAAACATGCTTACTCAGGATAGACATACCAACACTGTCCATGTAATCACTAGAACGCTTGCGGTTGGCGATGGGAAAGTTATTGATCAACAAGTGGCTGGAAAAATGCGCTCCATTGCAGTGGGGACTCCTGTAAACCTGAAGGAAGGAAAAGTCACTCCTGGAACCCCTAAAGTGATGACTCGTGACACTGGGGTTGGACTGGCTAACATTAATGAGAATTTCTTGGTTGGGCTCCGGACACGGAACATGGCATGTGGTCCATCCCGCTTACCAGATCCTAACAAGACTCGGAGTATAGGGGTTGCAGTGGGTGATGGGAGGATACGGGATGTGGATGGGCACATGTGGATGCCTGTACACTTACTACAGCCAAATTTATATGCCCAGACAGAGCCTGGTCTGGATCATTACATAGACCGAATGCAGAAACTGCTAAAAGAGCAACAGTGTCTGCTAACTAGCAGTCATTTTAAACCAAAGGATGAGGTTGCTCTTCACCCTCAGCATCCCCCAGACACACAGTATGGAGGTAATGCAATTTCTTTTCAAATGTTTAATTTTATGTTCTTTAAAAAACATTATGCAACATGCAGACAGTTTCTGAAAATTCTCTAATCTTCTAATAATTTTGGTTTTTGGTGCATAATTGTAGATTCTACATTGTTTTATGTGCAATATCATATAAATATATATATTTTTTTAATTCTCAGTAACTGAGAGTGGGCCTTCTCCCAAAGCCAGTGTGAGCATTCAGCTTAAATCAAAGAATTTAATGGAACATTTCAGTGGTAAGCATGGTTTTGCATCCATCTCTTTTCAAGTACAATTTGTTCCAATATTTCCAATATTTGTTAGAAGAAGAGAGAGACTCAGTGATTTCTTTTCTAAAGAGTGGAATGCAGACAGGAGATAGAAATAGCTCTCTCTGGTTTGACTTTTCGCTGGATGAGCCCTACACTTAGAATATTTTGGAAAGCATTGTGGTTTGGAAAACTTTCATGCCCCATAGTCTAGTGGTCTGTGGCACACACAGAACATAAATACTTTCTATTCAGAGTGTGGTGGTTGCTGTGTGTATGGTGAAGAGAAAAGAAGCAACATGCAAGTCTAAAACTCACATTATTTTAAAAAAAGGCCTTAAACAGGTGTTACTGCAGTTTTGGGAGTGTAACTTTTGTAAACCAGACAGTGATGAGTCCATTTGCTAGAATTGTCTTAAAATGCTCAGAGTTCCTTTGAGCAGGTTGTGGAAGTTTAGATTAAAACACTGTTTTCATTTGAACTTGAAAATTTCTTTAAAAGATATTAATAGACATTAATAAAGAATGCTGTAGTTGATATTTAAAAGGATGTGCATTTTTCAAGTGTATTTAGGCATATTTATCCATACACTAAAAGTGACTAAAATGGCTAATGATAAATGCTACTTCTTGAACCATTATTTGTACCATTCAGCAACAAGTATAAATTAAACGGCTCATAATTTTCAGAATACACAACTTCAAAATCTATAATCTTGATACTGTCATCAAGGACACATGTACAAATCTTACTTGTTAAAACTCATCAGTTTGTCCTGCCTTTTAAAGTTGCTTTTTAAATGTTTTGGGAGAGCATAGCTGCAATGAAACTGCACTTACTGTTGTTTGATTGTGGCTTTGTGATTTGTGAGGAGGGTTTTCTTTCTTCTCTTTGTTGTCTTCAAGATGATACTAGCAGCATCAGATCCAATATCACAAGAAATGACATGTCTCAAAGATGTGCAGAAAGTAGGAAGACCCACAAGTCCGTGTCCCCAGGGTGAGGATGAAGTGATCATGCCTCCAAAAACCGAACAGAATTAATGATAAAAAATTAATAGTTTCATACGTATGTGCATTTCCTCGATTTCTGTTAGACAGAGATTAGAATTGGGCCAGTAAATATGTAGCATGTTAATAGCATGTGCTAGCCAGTTGACACATTTATTTTTGTTTGTAAAGCTTCAACTGAGAATTTCTCTTTTTTGTGAATTGTCTATGGTATTGGTACATTTTAAATGATTATTTGTACTTTGCTTTCTAATGGCATCTCATTTGCAGCTCATTAATAATTCCGTGAATTCTCTTGAACCACAGCTTTCATCCTGTGAACTCAATTCTCAGCTTCCTTTAGCTTTTTTTCAATGATGATTATGATGTTAGTGGCCTGAAGCTAGATATTCAGAAATGAGCCACAGAGCTACATTGATTTAGCCCTTTATGTCTTGGTTGTAGGTTTGAGTGTCTATCCATTACTGAAAACTCCTTTTCTGAATGGACTGATTATGAGGAGGAGAAGAGGAGGAGAGTGAGGCAGAGAGAGGAGGGTCACAGGATCAGCACAAAATCTTCTAAAATGGATAGAAGAGAGGGGTTAGTTTAAAAAAAGGACATTTCTGTTCACTCAGTTTTCCCCTTGAATATGCTTTGCTGATTTAAAATTTTGTATTCTGCTTCAATGTTGCCTCTAAGTAAGAATTGTTTCATATTTTTTAGATATGAGATGAGTGACAAGGTGATTTCTGCCTGTCATAAATTAAAGGCCCATCTCAGTGACACCAAGGTTTTATCCAACAGAGAACTGGTGAGTCCCTATAACCTGAGGAAGAGAAAAATTCTGGATTTGTAGAAAATATATGCTTTTGTTTATTCCTAGTACAGTAAGCAGTTGGGTTTTGATTTTTTTCCCTGCTTGGTCTATCATCTGTGGAAGAGAAAGTGGCTCATCATAAAATTCCTTTGAAATACTTTTGCAGTCTGTGAAACGTGAGTTCCTTGTGCTTTAAACCACACCTTCAACTCCACTGTGCAGAAATATGTGTGTTGTGCATATGTGAGGCGCACCTTGTATAATCCTGGACTTTTTGACAGGTGCAGAGTGTATTTTTTCGTATAATCATTATTTAAATTTTTTTTTTTAACACGGCAGATCAAAATTTCCTTTCAGTCCAAGAACAGGTGAGAACTCTGAGTGCAGCGTCTTGTGCATTACAAATGAGAACATTAAAATCCAAAGAATGATGCCCAGAATTGCATGTGGCTTGTATACTGCCTTTAAAACATCTCAAGCTATCCCCTGTAGGAGCATACCCAAATTTCTTTGGATGGCAGCAAAGGTCAGTTATAGGGTTCTGTGAACTACTCAGTGTTAACGGTCATTTAATATTCAAAGTAATCTAGACTCACTCTGACAAGATTCTTAACATTGCAACTAAGATGCACTATTTTAGTTTTAGGATAATACCCAAAGTTTATTTAGATGCAAATATATATCAAGGTAAAATCAAGAAAGGATGGATACTATAATTAGGGAAACAACTATTCCAGTTTTCTCGATTTTGCCTTCAAATAGGCGAAGAAATTGGAGCTATTGATTTTGTCACTTGTTACTGGCTGGTTACGGATCAGCAAACCTTTAGCCATGGGGAATACATGTTTGATTAGAACAGTGGTTCATAAACAGACTCGAAAGAAACTGTGTACAACAGGAAAGAAATCATATACGTACATTTGAGCTGTGAAAGTTGAAAATAAATTCACTTGAAAGAAAAAGTGGATGGAGTTAATGAAGGGTGTGTTTGTGGTGAACGTTTCTAGATGACTATGAATTGTAAAACCACACTTTGCCTTCTGGCATTTAAAGTACAACCATTTTCTCTTGGGTTTCACATTTCCATGCTGTCGCATGTATCCTGCAATTACCTACTGGTATGCAAAGTTTTAGCTCAGATTACGGAACGTTAGCTCAAACTAAAAATATGAGAGAAATCTGATCTTTAATTAAAATACATTTTAATTCTAAGAAAGCAAAATGTAAATGAAGCATGTTTTGTGTGTCCTGTGTCCAGAGACAATTATTTCTATAAATAAGTATATACATTGTACACATATGCACACACACAGACAGTGGGGTCTAAAAGTCTGAGACCACTAACAAAAATACTTCTAAATTACATTCTTTTCTAATTCAATACAGTGATTTTCATTATAAGTTGTATTATTGACAACAAAATATTTATCTATCTATAACATTTTATTTTATTTATTATTATTATTATTTTTTTATGTCCCGTTTTTGCTTTAGTGACAGTGTGCACTCAAGCTGGCATGGACTTCACAACCTTATGATCCATTTTAGATAAAAACCATGAGAGTGTTGATAGAACACATGCTTCAAAAGAAAAGATGAGGCATGAGGAAAATCTGACCCGTTGTACAAAGCAGTTAATATGGTCAATATCATAAATTTGTTTATATTTAAATAGGGACCTAGAAATAGTGCAGAATCTGGAATATTCAAGTTTATATATTAAATATTCAAGATATTGAACACAGGATTGCCACCTTTGGTCAACTGGCTAGAGTGTGACATCAGGTCCTCCTATACATATGTGCGCACACATGTTGCGTTCCATTTGCTTTGGAAGTCGGATTTCAGAGCTGGGAATGATGTCACACCGGACTTAACCACATTTCGTTCGGACGAGTCAGAAAACCAATATGGATGACTCCATTGTACACTATTTCAAAACTTCAAAAACAAATTCCAGCTACAGACTATGGAGTTTACCACAACTGGTTTCCTAGTCCTAAACCGGTGTTTACTGCAATTCTAATCAGATATGTCCCTAATAATCTTTAAATTTCATAGGGTGGGGGTTCAAGTTCGCTCACTACCTAGGGTAGCCATTAGCCATTTCTTAGCAATTCCACCTGAAAACAACACATTATGCGGTATTTAGGAAATTAAATGAAACAAAACAGACAGAAGTGCTAATATACAGTATAAAACTACAGCTTTCGCTTACTGTTCAGGCCGGGTGCCACAATTTTGGATTTTTAACTTGGGGTTGGTGACGATCTCCTGACTTTGAGTCAGAAATCCAACTTCAGGGGACATTGCAGTTGCCGTTTCTGACGTTTCCGATATTCTGGCTTCCGAGTACAAATGGAACACAGCATTATTTGTATGTAACTTTGCTTACCTTAATTCTCACCAGTCACTTTTTTTTTCCACATTTTTTATCATTTTAAACATGTATCCTCTGGTCTATCACCTAACCCTTCTTTAAAGTAGGCAAGCGGTTATGGCAAGCTAGCTAATGATAAAACTGCTTAAAAGTCATGCTTTGTTATCCAAATAAATATATAGGAAAATAAATAGTTGTAGTTTTCTGTTGAAAATAAAATAAAATTTTTTAAAGTTAAATAAACTTTTCCTTAATAATTATGAACATTTATATAGTCAGCTTAAGCATAAAATAACTACCTCCATTTGAGTCTTCCGACAGTTGGTAAAAAGATAGCTTGTTTACTCTGTTTGTGCAGTCAATCGCGCAAAAGCCCTTTCCCACTTTAGATCTGCTTTTTCATGGCATTAAATGTATGTTATTTCTGCTTACGGTGGAATATATATATTAGAATTCCAAGCATTACTTTTCCAAAAAAATAATTTGCATTTGAAAAATGTTTGTATATCAGTAAAGATAGCAATATATTATGTAAGAGACCACTTTTCAGACGGAAAAAAAAAAAAAAAAAACAGGCTCCTGGGTTTTGCTGCAAAATAAGAAGCAAGTGTGAAAGTCAAAGTCTCTAGAAGAACTGTAGAAGATTCTCCAAGAAGCTCAATAAAATGTACCAGCTTATTTCTTATCAAACTACACAAACTGTACCTGGGATTACTGTTTAAGAATTATAATACAATGGGTCATCATACCAAATATTGACTTTTTTTAATTTATTACTGTTTACTTCACATTGTTATATTTTTCTTTTACGTGAGAGAGTGTAATTTCATGTGTCATCTTCCTTAAAGCGTTCCTGCCTGAACGTAATCCAGCAAGACTGGTTCTGTGTGTCCAGTCAGAAGAAAGCATGTCCAGAGGCAGTTGAGGGTTTTCTGAGCATATGTCATCATATATCGCCTGCTGTTCTTACACATGTAGCTAACATGGCTGATCGGAATGGCAACACAGCACTGCACTACAGCGTGTCCCATTCTAACTTCAGGGTGGTACAGAAACTACTGGATGCAGGTACACATTTCTGTTGGCGAAGTCAGCATAATTTAAATTCATAAATTGTCAAAAGTTAGTTTTTCACACCAGTGTCTGGGTAATTAATTTGTTGCCCATCTCTGGAAAAAAGTTGGCTTGATATGTTGTCAAGCTACTTCAAAGTAATTGAGTCAGCTTTAACATTATTGCACTTTTGTTGGAGAAACTTAAAAGATCACTCAGGAAAAAGCATTGGTTCATTAGAATGAATCAGGGTTTTATTACCTTCCCCAAAAGCCCATAGGTAAGTGGAAATGCAGGAACATTAAAAATGTTATCTTTCAGTTCAATATTCCTTTGTGTCGAGACAAATTGTGAACTTGTACAAAATGCTATAACATGGACAAGTGCAGTTCCATTACCATATTAGTATTCTTAATAAAACTGTTTCTTGATTAGCCGTGTTTGCTTGTTATTGGTGCAAGCTGGACATGTGTGTGGGTGGGTGTTTGTGTGTGGCTGGATATGCAGGCGTATGTAATGCAAATCAGCAGAATAAGGCTGGATACACTCCCATCATGTTGGCTGCTTTGGCTGCTGTGGAAACCAAGGAAGACATGAGCGTGGTGGAGAGGCTCTTCAGAACGGGAGATGTCAATGCCAAGGCCATTCAGGTGTTGTGTCTGTCTCTATGCAGTGTAAATATGTCTGTTGTATGTGTGTGTATACTATTGTTCTAATATTGTAGGCTGGTCAGACTGCTCTTATGCTGGCGGTCAGTCATGGGCGTATGGACATGGTGAAAGTTCTCTTAGCTTCAGAGTCAAAGGTCAATATTCAGGATGACGAGGGCTCTACCGCACTCATGTGTGCCAGTGAGCATGGCCATGTTGATATTGTCCGTCTCCTGTTGGCACAGCCGGGTTGTGACGCCACTCTGAGTGACAATGTAAGTGGCATATGTGATTTCAGGGAACAGGGACTTTATTAACAAGCATCAATGTGATAGTCTTTGATGTGTGTGTCTCTGTGTGTCTGGCAGGATGAAAGCACTGCAATGTCCATAGCCCTGGATGCTGGCCACAATGACCTTGCCATGCTCTTGTATGCTCATATAAACTATGGAATTGGACAGCCATTGGTAGGTTCATTCATATTTTGTGATTATTGATTGTGATACTAGCTCATAGTGTCCAGTGAGGCTTGTAACTTTCTAGCTAAGCTGAAAATTTCATCTTTATATCTGTGTGCTTGCAGGCTATTTCTCGAAGCTGGACAACAACTGCTCCAACTGCAGGCCTTTTTGACTGATTTGTTTCACTGATTTCTGAGTGCATGTCTGGTCCGTGTAAGTCTTCATAGGCAACTATCATAAATCTAGAAGTCAAGTGTTGAAGACACGTCCAATAGATTTCTGGAAAAGCAAGGCCTAGATGACAGTATTTACATGCAGCCTAATGAGCCGATAATAATCTGACTGTAAGTTCAGTTGAAATATTGCTGCATTGGATTGTATTTACAAATCTTATTATGCATTATATACAACTCAGCAGAGTCTATTGCCTAGGAGAAATATGAGGAAACTTCAAACTGCATATTTATAATTTTGATTTTGATTCATCATAGAAATAATTCTGAGTATAGGAACTTACTTTATATCCTCTGCATTTAAAACTCAGTCCTAATATGAACATTCACTGCATTGTTTCTCTTGTACCATTATATACACAAACATTGAATTATTGCAGTGCAATTTTTAAAACAAGTTTTACATTTACAATTTACTACATTGGCTGATATTAAACATCAGGCAGAGACCAATTAAGGTCTAGAGATTCCCCATGAAATAGCTAGAAATCACTGCATGCTGTCTGTAATTTATGGTATTTCTATCATTTTCAAATATTAATCAAATAACCAGATGCTCTCCTAGGTTTAAAAAACAAGCTATGCAATGTTGAAAGTTAAGTGACATTATGACACTATATTTGACTAGACGACTAAATGTAATCCACAGGTAATTTTAGCAATAGGACAACAGGCATGTATGCACTTTTACTTAAGATTATAAATTTTAAGTGGCAGTAGGCTAATAGATTTATGTTTGTATTTTATGTTACAGCATGTGTTGTACACGGTATGATACAGATGGGCCTCAGAATTGTTTTTATAGCATGCTATTAATAAAAGTAATTGTAAGTGTGAATCATGTAATATATTAGTGCCCAAAAATGTTGGCAAAGCTATGGAAATAGCTTGCAATTAATTATTAATAATTAAACATTTTTAAATATTCATTCATTTTGGTTTATATAGTTATTTTTGGTATTTTTATTTATAAATTTTTTTTTCATTTCAACAAATTTATGTCATTGGTAAATAAGAGGGATGTCATGATCTCTTTTGAAAATCAAATTACTATATGACAACTGAAGATACTATGTGAAAAAGTCACACTTCAGTTAATATCACAACAAAGACAATTTATTTGGTGTAGGCCAGAAATTTGTTGAAACTGTCTGGGGTCACAGTCAAGTGTCTGTAGGCTATATGGAAATTCTGTGGGGGTCACTATGTACAGTGGGACAGGCTTACAAGCCTCATGGCAAATCAGATGGCCTTAATAATATCATTAATTGTTACCTCTGCCATTATAATAGGCTTGTTTTGAACTGCAGTCAAGCGAGCCTCCTCTTCGAAAACCACGTTGTTTTGGCATACATGTGTGTATATATATATTCAGTTTGTCAATAATGAATGAATGAATAAATAAATAAATGAATGAATAAAATACTTAAATAACTACATAAAATAAATTAGTTAATAAATAAATATTAATAAATTAATTAGTATTTAAAAAATTAAAATATTAATAATTAAAGATAATTAATAAATAATTGACTCATCACGAGAAAATGAGAAATTGCCATCTTGAGATCATGAGATAAATTACCTTTGTAGAAGAAAATGAGCTTTATCTGGATAATGACTGGATAATAAACCTGTGAAGAAAACTGTGATGAAATATCTTGAGATCTTGAAATCTTGAGAAAATATAATTTAAAAAACATTTTTGCAAGCATGCCTGTTCTCAGCTTCTGTACAAAACCATATACTACCATAACAAATATATGGCAAAATATTGCACAAATATATTTATTGGGGCAGTATATGGCAATGAAGAAATTAATTTAAATAATATATTCATATTATAATTAATTTTAGGCCACCTACACTACAATGTAAAAGGCAGAAAATAGCATTGAATAGAATTAAGCTAAACTGTCTCTTAAGGGAATATAAACAGGAAGTGGATAAAATAATAGAATCCCATAAGATTATATTAATATAAAGGTCCTAATTAAGCAGTAGTAATTATCCTTTTCCCCCTGAAGAACATTTTCTTAGAATGTTGTTATGTGGGATGTGGGACCTTTCGTCAAGATAGAATTTTTTTAGTTATTTGAGAACGTGGATATCTATAGAACAGTCTCGGCTCCAGAACTTCTCCAAAAGGATCAGTGTTGTTTAAAGGTGATGACTGGGGGGCTATGGAAGATTCTGAACCACTTTTGAACAATTTTAGCAGTTTGTTTGGGGGCATGGTCAGTCTGGAATGTAGGAATGTTCTCAAAAAATAGTTTTTCACTTTTGAATAGAGTTTTGAAGAGAGTTTACTTTTGAATAATTTTAGCAGTTTGTTTTGAGGCATTATCCGTCTGGTATGTAGGAATGTTATCAGAAAAGAGAACCATGGTGTGCGGATGGTCCTATAAAACTGCCTCATATTTATTGCCTGTTATAACCCCATTCAGTGAATTAGAATTATAGAATTATTGATCCTTGAGTTTTCCACGAGATGGCAGCCTAAACCATTCCCCCAGTTGGCAGCACACAGAGAGTTTAAAATAGCTTTGGCTTACTCCAAAAAAAAGTTTTGTGCTATTTACAGCAAATCATGCATCTTTTCGCATTGCATGTCTATGGTGAAATTTATTATTTACTGTAAGTAATTTATAAAATGTTTTTATAAACTTTCTTTGTTAAATGTCAAATACTGAATATATCAACTGAATTTACATACAGTGATACAGGTATATATGCTATTCTAATCAGAACTTAAGATTCCAAAAAAAACATATTTGTACTATAGAATGATTTTAGAATAATCTTCTCCCTCTTAGACATTTATTTGCTATATGTAGCTTTCCCTCATTTCTTTCTGGTTTTTTTTGTAGTTATTTAATTACATTGTTTCTTCACATTTTGGGTGCTTTCTGATTCTCTGCTTATTTTCATCCATATTGTTTCTATCTCATTAGATGTCTCACTCTCTCGTCATTCTATTTGTGAAAAAATGTTATATATTACTTTATTCACGCTGGTTTACACAGAACATTAAGTCACAACTGAATGTCACTAACTAAGAAATGCTGTAAATATCAAATTCAATTCAATTTTATTTGTATAGTGCTTTTAACAAAAGACATTGTCAAAAAGCAGCTTCACCAAAGTATATAAATTCTGAATATAAACTTATGAATCTATAAATTTATCTATCTATATATGTGTCCCTTTATATCCCTAATGTGTATATAGATACACAACCGGTCAAAAGTTTGGGGTCACCTACTCTTTTTCATAGGTTTTTCTTTATTTTTTTTGCTTTCTACATTGTAAAAC
>JAQQZR010000017.1:8493443-8506303 GCA_030068235.1 Notoglanidium macrostoma
ACACACACACACACACACACACACACACACACACACACACACACACACACACACACACACACACACACACACTTAGATATTCCCCTCCTTCTCCTGTAGCCATGTAAGAAAAAATTGGAAACACAAGCAAACATGGCAGCTTTTTATATTAACTATTAGCTAGCTGGCTGTAGCCAGTTTTGGCTAAATATCACACTTATTATTTTTCACCATTTTAGATAAACAAGCGGTGTAGCATTGCTCTAACTGCCAGGCTGTTAATCTGTTTTTAAGTACAAAAAGCAGCTTTATAAATTTCCACTAAATAATCCATGTGAATTATCATTTGAAATCTGTGTATTACCAGGCACTAGTATCAAATATGAAATATGAACTAAAGTAACAGTAGTATAATAGCACTATTATTTATTTAATTCTTTTGAAATATAAGGGCTCTATTTTAATTTCCTATTTTAAATTCCTTCACAGGAATATTGATAATTTGGTGGGGCATAAGCAGTTTCTTTCTGTTTTCACCTGGTTGAAATGAACACTCCTGCACTGATTTGGGTGGAGGGCCACAACAGATTGTGCGAGGTTTGAAATCCGCTGGCAAAGTGGCATTTTCAAACCCAATATGGTCCAAAATGTTGGAATGCCCGTTAGCACAGACACAAGCGAACAATAATATAATTCTGAATCCTGTCCTGATCTTTTAAATATGCACTTTTTATATCACTCTATTCCATTATAAATAGGCTACTAACCCAAGTACAATTTTTTTTTCTCTTATCATTCTATGTTTGTCCTTGAACTTTGACTATTTTCTTTTTTTCCTGAGATTTGTATTTTTAACCCCTTAGCTGTTTTTTTTGACAACTTTAACTATTATAATAAAGACTCTCACATTTGCATAGAAATGTTCTTGTTTGTGCAACTACTGCTAAAAAGTAACAGAATATTTTAGTGGTCATTATTTTAACAGGAAACACTGTAATTTAATCCAGAGAGCCAGTTAGTTCTACCACTAAAATATGAGGCACACCTATTGATAATATATTATATATATCAAATTTATTTTTCCAATTATGCAGTTCTTTTTGCATTTGCTCCCTGATCACAAGTATAAAGGCCAAAGAACTTAAACACAGCAAGAGTAGTAGTGTAGTAGTTTTAGATCATGTATGAATACATACAAGTATTTACATTTAATTTATCTTATTATTGTTATTGACCCTACAGCAAACCCTCATTCATTCTTCATCATTCCCATGGATTGTTTCTGCAGTCTCAGGCTGTTCTAAAAGGAGCGTCTGAGGATATGGAGGAAGAAAGCAGTTTGAAAAAACGAAAAAGTGACCACCAGAGCAACCAGGCCTCTGAAACTGGGCAGGAGATTGTCGAGAAAGTCAAAAAGCGTCGCGGTCGACCTCCAGCGGAGAAACTCCCACCAAATCCCCCAAAACTTACCAAGCAAATGAACACTCTTGTTGACATGGTCATCAATTACAAAGACACGTAAGTAGCAAAGAAGCTACCACAAATTTCCTTTAAGACTTCACATTTTTTGAGGTAAACCATTTATGCAGCAATAATAATAATAATAATAATAATAATAATAATAATAATAATAGCGTGGCACTTTACTACAGTGGTAAGCACTGTCACCTGGTACCAGGTGGAACTAGAAAGTATTGGATTATAACCTGACGTGCTTGCAAGGGCACTGTATGTGCTCTGGTTTCCTCCCACAACCCAAAAAAGACATGCAGATTAGGTCAACTGGCTACTCTAAATTGCCCATTTGTGTTAATGGCTATAATAGAATAATAATTATAATAGTAATGACACTTGTCATTTTAACTCTTTTAACTCTTTTTTTCCTTTTTTTTTTGTTCTGAAGACTAAAGTTGCTGGAGACTAAAATTGTGTGACATTTAAGAATCACAGACAGGGTAGGATATTAAATCAATTTTGGTCCAAAAATGTGAATGGGTTACTGCCTCCTGAGACCCAGTCTTAGTTCACCACGGGGATAAACTATTTTTTCCTGACCTCAAGTTTTATCCCATTAGTGCCTGGTTTTGTGAACATTTGCAGTTTATATCACCCTTCTCCAACACAGGTAGGCGACTTCACTGTCAAAGTTTTTTGTAATGCGGTCAGAGCTATATCTTTGCAATGATCTATGACCATTCAGTTATATTGTTAAAGGCAGTGAGAATTTGACATATATCATTGGAAACAAACAATTAAATATGGTTCATACACTGTTTTAATTGCTGTTAAGTTGTTAAGTGCATACTTTGGGCTGTATTCAGACTTAGCAACTTAAGTTTTAAAGTAATGTGAATATTTACCAGGGTTCCTTGTATTCAGAATCAGGTTAAGTGTGATAGCCTCTTGACTTCATTTTGTTTGATGGTATGTCATTAGTATGTCATGGAGCAACATTAATGGATTTTTATGATATTTCTGTGTGTGCACTTGTAAGTGCCGGTGACTGTGACACAGCCACTAAAATATTGACATGAAATCTTGTGAAATGTAGTGACATGATATCTTGTGCACTAGTCTTATGCCTTGTATTTGTGCATGTGCCATGATCGTGAAAATAGATCCCAAAATATACTACTATGTAGTATTTGTTTATTTACGTGTAACAAATTGATCCATTTTTATTTTACAGGCACCAGGAGCATCATGTGACAGTTTCAGTGAAATTTATTTGTATATGTATTATTGTTTGTATTTTTTTCATGTGTCATATTGTGATTTGATGGCAGTATGCTATAGTTAATTCTTTACTGTCATTCAGGTTGGGTCGGCAGATCAGTAAAGGTTTTGTTCAGCTCCCGTCTAGGAAAGAGGTACCGGAATACTACGAGCTTATTCGTAAGCCTGTGGACTTTCGGAGGATCAGGGTAAATGAAAATCTGTCCTATTTGGTGAAATGTTGTACTTCTGTTGTTGTAGACTGGTAAAGATTGCTAGTGTAAAATATTTTATACTTATGATGAGTACTATTGGCAATTTTTACAGACATAACATTCATGAAGTGTGGAGACTATTCTATAACGTATCCATTACAAATGCAGAACTGATTACCATTTTAGTTTGAGGGCATGAAAAGTCGCTGTTGATCTGATATATGGCCAACTCCAGTGTAGCTTTGGCAGTATGCTTAGTTCTGTTGGTTGGTCAACCCCCAGCCCAGTCTTAGTACTTGCAGCCTGGAACAGGTTTTTTCCCCAGCAGGATTCTTGTATCTGGCTCCATCCATCTTGTGCTCAACCCTGACCAGTTTCACAGTCCATGCATTTAAAGATCATCCCCACGTGATGCTACCTTCAACATGCTTCACTGTAGAGGTGGTGCTCTTAGGGTTATGAGCCATATTGGG
This sequence comes from Notoglanidium macrostoma, assembly GCA_030068235.1. Classification (NCBI taxonomy): domain Eukaryota; kingdom Metazoa; phylum Chordata; class Actinopteri; order Siluriformes; family Auchenoglanididae; genus Notoglanidium; species Notoglanidium macrostoma. The sequence goes on from JAQQZR010000017.1 coordinate 8,496,826, forward strand.
TGTTCATCAAATACATTATTTGTGCAAAGGCCAAACATTTTGATCTCATAATATCAGAGTAACTTTTTCCACATTTGCTGAGTCACCAAACAAGTTTCGTTATGGGTTTTTTTTTTGGTGAAGGTTTTTTTCTTGCTTTAGTCTTGTGAACGGCTCCCTCCTATCTGACATATGGATCTCTCCAGCTCCTTTAAATTTATTCCTGGGCTCTTGATTTCCTCATGCCCTCCTTACATGGTGACTTTATTGGTGGATGGCCTCCTCTGGGTAGAGTTGTAGTTGTGCCATATACTAGCTATGGTTTGTTATTGATTTAATGGTTTTCTGTGGGATGTTCAACAATGTTAAAACATTCAATTTTTTTTAGAACCAAAATCTAACACTGTTCCACTTTGTCAGGGACTTGTTTTGATATCTTCTTGGTCTTCATCATGCTGTTTTTTTATGCATGTTCTCTAAGAAACTCAGGGACCTTACACGGACAGGTGCATTTATATTTATATTATCATCTGACCCTTTAATTCCATTCAGTTATTTATGTTACTTCTGATGGCAACTGGTTGCACTACAAATTATGTAAGATTTTCAAAGCTACTATACAAACTATATTGATCCCACAGGTTTGTTAGTTTTAACAAATTGTGGAAAAGTTGAAAGAGGGTGAATATTTATTCAAGGCACTTCATATATCGAAACTTCAGATATGTGCTGCTAGACAAACGCCAACTAATAAGTTGTGAAACAAAGATAAAAACTATTTTATACAGCCTATCCACAGATTCAAGATAATTAATGCCTCTTCTGTCTTTCATGTTAAGAGAATTCCTGTGTCATGTGTTGACTATAGAATGTCTAAAAGGAGCAATCCAAATAATATGCTATTATAATTTTAATAAGGCAACCATATGTACCTGTTGCATGGTTTGCTAGAAAGTTATTATTTTCTAACTAGTCTCTTTTGTGTAGGAACGAGTACGTAACCACAAATACAGATGCATTGCAGACTTGGAGAAAGATATTATGCAGATGTGCCACAATGCTCAGACATACAACCTGGAGGGATCTCAGGTGTGCCTCAAGTACCTATTCTTGGTCCAGTCAAACTTCTCATGAAATGTTAAATTTAAAAATGTTTTCTCATATCTTAATAGAATAATCTAGGCCATATTTGGGTTATTTGTTTAGTATAGTGGGTAACAACATGAAGATATAAACAAACAAAACGTCCTTGGTATTCTAATATGTTTAAATTTGTGAATTAAATATTAATATAGCCAAGAAAGCAAATTATACTTTCTTCTAGGCTACTTCAAAGTGCAGTTCCTAGCTAGTACATAAACCAAATTGACGAACTATTTCTCACAATTGCTTTTTGTTCAAACAATTGTCAGTACTTTATAACTACTGTTATATTCACTATGCACAGTGTTATAGCAATTACAAACTCTGCTAAAAATTCTTATAGTATCAAACTAGAATGATTGTGATACTAAGTACGTGTACTATTGTTCCAGATCTTTGAGGATTCTATTGTGCTGAAGTCAGTCTTTGAGAGCGCAAGACAACGGATAGTAGAAATCAATCAAGAGGACACTGATGCTGTTGGAGGCAGCGAGGCAGTGTGTGCCAAGCATTTAAACCTAGAGAGTAAGATTAAATTTACTTGAATGAACTTACAGTGGGTGACATACAATATCCATCATATTTCCAACACACAGCGGATATAAAATGACAACACAGCTCTGTTACAATGGCAGGATTTTGTGAAGTCATGCCTTTTCCCACCTTTAATTTGAAATTGCAAAGTATACAAATAAATAAAAAAAATTTATCAGAAACTTTTTTAGGTAAAAGTGAAAAATTAAAAACTTACAATAACCTAGTTAGTGTGCACGCCCCTATACTAATACTTTGTTGAGGCACATTTTGATTTTATTACACCACTTAGTTTTTTTTCACCCTGGCACGTCTTTACTAAGCAAAATTTTACCACTCTTTGTTCCAAAAACATTCTAGAGTCATCAAATTTTAAGTATTTCCTGTGCACAGCCTTTCTCAGGTCTCCCCACAGATTTTCTTGTCAGATTCAGGTCTTGGCTCTGGCTAGGACATTCAAAACCCTTGACCTTCTTTTGGTTAAGCCATTACTTTGTTGATTTGGATGTATGCTTTAGTCATTGTCTTGTGAAAATCATCTTCAGCTTACTAGCAGATGCCTAAATGTTTAACACTGAAAACGACTGGTATTTTCATGCTTCCCTTTACCTTGATAAAAGAAAAGGTTGAAGAAAAGCAGCCATAAAGCATCATGCTGCAACCACCATGGGTATCTTGGGTATGGCGTTCTTTTGGTGATGTGCTTTTTTTTAGTCAAACATTTCTTTTGGAATTATGTAATTATTATACCGTGTGGAATTCAAACCATAGCACATTTTGCCTCATGTTTTTGGGTGATTTAGTTGGGCTTGTATGTTTTTTGTGTGAAAACACTTCTGTCTATCCACCCTACCCCATAACCCAGACATGTGAATAATACGAGAGATTGTTGTTACATGCAAAGAGTAATCTGTACTTGTCAGATGTCAGCTCCTTTAATGTTGCTGTAGGTCTCCTGGCAGCCTCCCTGGTCATTTTTTGTCTTTTTCTTTTGTAAATTTTGGACGGACGCCCTGTTCTTGGTGATGTCACTGTGGTGCTCCAATTTCTCCACTTGTAGACGATGGCATTCAGTGTTCCATGCTACATCTAATGTTTTTGAAATTCTGTTACATCCCTTTCCTGATCGATATCTTTTGAGATGGCTTCAATGGCTTCAGCAGTTAGATGAAACCAAGATATAAAAAAAAAAAATCCTACAGAAACTGGTCTTATCTGAACCTGGTTAATCAGGATAATTTAATTGAATGTGACTGGTTCATTCTGAACACACATTATGCAACCAGGTTAGTGTAACTTTTTTATTTTTCCTGTTTTTCCCTAAAATGTTTCTGATTGCATTAGAAAGCCATCTAATACTGTCTGTTATAATATAGTTGCACATTTCACTTGAAACATTATGATATAGTATAAGTCGGACAAGTCTGACTTTATATAATGCACTAAAAATCACATTAAGCAGGTAGTTTTTCTGTATAAAAGAACCATTATAACCATTATTTCTTCGGTGCTGACATAAGCAAGAAGACTTTCCAATATATAAGGCCCAGGCTGCAGTATTTCTTAAAAGTTGCAGACCGGTCTATCTGTCAGTAACTTTGGTCAGTGCTTAATTAAAACTGGAATAGAATAGTGAATTAATGCAATGAAAAAGTCTAGACTGATTCAGGTTGGGGTCCAATACATACTATGATTAACCAAAAAGGCATTTAGAGTGCTTTTACATACACAATAATTTTGTCTGTTTGAATCCAGCTCTGCTGTGTTTTTCCCCCTTGGTGTGGTTCGTTTGGACATGTGAGAATGTGGTAGTTGTACTTGATTGTTGACTCTGTAGGCTCAAATGGGGTGGTCCTATACTAGCTGGATGGCTTAATTTTGGGAAGTCAGTCAGTGTCACTGGGAGGCACGCAGGAGGTGTATGGAGTTGGGAGGTTTCTGTGGCAGTGTTTGGTACCTCCTTCCTGGGTTCTGGGATCACTGTAGAATACTGTATGTTGTTTTGGCTCCATCAGCTCCATCTTTCTCTGGCTCACGACATCTACTGAGAAGAAAACATGCACATAAGTAAACTGCCAGTAATCACCCACAGTTGGGAAAAATCACACATTGTCTGTTGGTTCATCCCATCACCTCTTGCATACACAATTCTTTGTGAAATCAAGTTGCAGTTTCCCCAAAAACGCAGAGAGAGTATGCAGACAGATAAAATTGCAGTTTAGGATACAGATCTTGTTTCAGTTTTTGTCACCCACTAGGTGTTGACTATGAAATTTAGATACTGAAATAAAATAATTCACATTTTTTAGACAATACAATTAAACAATTTTCTCCTATTTTCTTTCAGTAAAATCAGAAGCAACAAAAACTAAATTTGACAAGAGTAGGGAGAGAAGCACCACTGTTCCTGCTAATTCCAGTGCTAAAATAAAGGGGATTTACAGCGATGAGGACAGCACTGAAGACCAGGAGGACAACACGGGTTTGGAGGATGGCTGAACTACATCTTCTGGATATGAGCTTCATGGCTCTCTGTCATCTTGCTAACATTGGAAAATGATACGATCATCAAATCACTTACATTTTATGTGAGTTGATTCAGTGTCCTCATTGTTCCCAAATTTGTTCCAGACTTGATCATGTGCACATTAATATATTGAGATACTGCTAATGGTATTATGTTGTAATTAAGCATATAAACCATCCTACTTCATTACAGCCATAGATCAATTATAAAGTCATATTTAGATGCATACATATTTTCAAGGATGTTAAGTAACTAAGCAAACAAGTAAACAATATGTCTTTTCATTTTGCACTTTTGGAAGCATGGTAACCTCAGTGTCAATATAGACAAAGCTTTTCAAAGATGAACTCCACTAAAGGCCAGTCTACGGCAAATATATAACACAGATAAACGTACTATGTCAGTGGCTGTTGGAACGTTTATGAAGCACCCCTATGTACATAACACCTGAGTCAAGGGACAAACACAAGGCTGTGTTACAACATAACATAACGCCATGTCAACTGACTTTGGAGCTCAGTGCACTTTTAGGATGTTAGTCATATAATGATAATGATTTGCTACAGTTTGCTTAAATAAAATACAAAAGATGTTCTGTAGTGTAACTCACCATTTGTTGGTAACAGTCACATGAAAACATGCTGTATAACACTGTTACATGGCGGTATTAACAGTGATGATTATTACACTTAAGTAAAGTGTGCTTCTTACACACCATGACACATTACCACATCACATCACCATGATATGATTCTGACGCAACAAACATAACACTGAGTTACTAAGTCAGTTGTCCTTTTTCAGGCAGGAAATGGGACAACCTTTATGACAGCTGTCGATTGTTGTACTTTATAAAGTCTTTATAAATGTTTATGTAGCTTTATTTCAGTTGTCATGAAGGAATTATGCATGTGTCATATAACCCTGTAAAATCCACAATAGGTATGAAATGTTTTAACAGTCGGGGAAGTAGCTTAAAACTTAACCCTCCCATTTTTCATATATATATTTGGTAGCATTTTAATTAGCTGCTTAAATTAAATTGGAAATTTGGATGAAAACATGGCCACTTCTACTTTATGAACATCTTTGGGAACAACATTGAAAGCTGAACTCATGTTTAATCAATCAATGTCTTAACTATATGATTAATGAGCCCTGTGGTGTTTTTGGAGCATGATGCATTTTGCTGGAAGGACATTGCCCTCAAGAGAGGGTTCAAATAACACTGTCAAGATGTGTGTGTAGTTTTGAGGGTTGGGAGAGAAAATGTCTTTATAGGTAGATTTTGAAACAAAGTTTTTAAGGTTTTTATGACATGAAAGTGCAAAGAGGTTTGAATCATCGTAAATGATAATAAACATTTTTATAAATAGTCCTGCAGTGTCTGCGTATCAGTGTGGTCCTTTTGGTTACTTCTTCTAGAGTACGCTCACCAAGTTAGCTTAATATTTGCATTGACTTAGACTTGCTTAAGTGACATGGACTTATTTGGGTGTCTTCTCTGTAAGCTGCTTTTCAATTCGTAAGATGTTAATGGGACTCTTGTTTTGAAATTCATTCTCCAGACAGGCTCCAATACCAGGATTTAAAGCACATACTGGCATAAAGTAGTTTACATTTGCTTCATTTGACAGTACAGAAAAAAACCATGTTGCTTGTCTTGAAGAGTTATAGGTTGACCCATTCCCAACTTGTGTGGAGTTTCAGGCTTTGTGGGAAACATCAAATATAGTGTTAAATTTAATGCGGGAACATAATAGAAGCCAGTGGAGGGAACACTGCCATGGGAGTAACATGTTTAAATGCAAAACAAACCAAAGATAATTAGGACATCTACATTCTGGATCAGTTGCTAAGTGTGATGTATAGATTTATATGTTATTTGACATGTAATGTTATAAATAAGTATCATTGCATCGTACCTTATAACCTTTTGTTTATGAGCTTAGAGTTTTGACAGAATTCTAAAATTTGTTGTAATTTTGCTGATAACTGCCCTGACATTTTTTAAATATATACATCATTAGTAGCATACTTATACAATAATGGAAAAAATGAAGATGCAAAAGTATTTTTTTAGTGTTTCCAAAGCCTCACTGTCCGTTGACAGTTGAATGACCGTACAACTGTGCATCATCCCATTTCCACTGCAAGCTAGTATTTGCTCTGTGTATAGCAACTGATGTCCCTACAACCTCAGGATGCTTTCTACTTTTAAATGAAATCCTCCCTGTGTGCTCTTGCTCTTCTAATTGGACCAGTTCTTGTGTGGCTCTTATATAGGCATAATTGCAGTGCAACTGGAAATCATACAGGAAGGAATTCATGCATCATGCTAATTCCTGTTAGAATAATGATTATTTTAGAACAGTAAGCCATCTAGTGGCCTCCATCCTCAAAGTGACTGTAATACTTCAATATTCATTTCCACCATTCAGAAGCATCAATGGAAGGGATTTTCTTTTTGTCTTCAAACAGGACAATCTGAAATTATTTTATTTTGGTAGGAGTTTCGTTTACCTGATCCAATAGTAATACTTTTCTGCAATTCTTTTACTTTGAATAAAGTACTCAAATACAGTTAATTGTTTGGGCAGCATGCTGGCACAACGTGTTGAGTTGCCACTTCACGGCTCCAGGGTCTAGGATTCAATCCTGAGCTACAGCCTGTGTGGACTTTCACAATTTCACTGTTTTCACAGTGTCCACATGGCTTTTAACTGGGTATGCTGCTTTCTTCCCAGAGCAAAAACATGCTGGTTGATGGACTGGTTAATCTATATCATCCCTAGGTGATTTTGTGTGTGTGTGTTTGTGTGTTTCAATACGCTTGAAAAATAAATCAAATGATTTATTATTTATCGATCTTATTTAAATAACATGTTAGACGTGGGCTTGGTTAACATACACTGGTGGAAAATGTGACATAAAGAGCATTCGAGTGAAAATTTGATATGTTGATTTGCAACATGTGCTTGTCTCAGATCATTGATATTTAACATATAAAAGGGAGATATTTTCATTCAAATGTTTTTTTATTCATATGTTCTTATCCTGTTGTATGAAGTGCCTGGCAACACACACCAAGTCTTAAATTGGTGTTGAGGTAAGCCACTACTAGATAAGGTGAGGTGGGTTTCATAAAATATTAACACAGTGCCAACCCAAAGTACCAATATTAATATTGTGGCGTTTTTCTCGTACGCCGGGTAGAAATGGAGTCAACGCAGAAGATTAACTCAAAAATGGGAGGGACTCCCTGGTTTATTTAACAGCAATGCAATTGGGTAACAAACATGACAACCCTATGCACTCTCTTAGCGGTAGCATAGCCTGCATCCGGAACCACACTCTGAGCTACTCGCACATGAAGGACGGTAGCCTGCAATAACAAGACAAAACTTGGCTAGTTCACCCCCAATAAACATTCCCCACACATAGAACACAACAGAAAGAACATTAACAAAACTAGAAAAACCCAAAACTATAAGAAAAACCCCAAAGACAAAACCCGTGCCGAACGGCACGCCGGGAAAACTCGCCCCTGACCCCATAATCGTCACAATATTATCATGTTTCTATTTACTAAAACTGCTATGTTTTCCCTACTTCCCCAAATCTAACAGAACCTGTGAGATGCCCAGGGTAAGCAGCATGAAAGGTAACATACTCCAGGTTAAACAACATGAAAGGGAAACACAAGTTTTTTTTTAAATAAGAACTTATGCACCTTTGTATACAATTTTCAGGACAATAATACTGATGTTATTTTGTTGAAAATAAATTTATTGACAATAAATTGAAATCTGTGTGCTCATCTTCTCTGCATCTGCAAGCTATGTTTCACAACTTAGAGATTCCCTTTAAGCCCAATAAAATTCCTGTACATCCATGTCCATGCACTAAGCAATTTGTAAAGTAAAATTAATTGTCACTCCATATAAAGTCATGAATAATTCTCTCTAGTCTCACAACTATAATTTACTTCCCTTTGCTGATGAGATGGGTCACACAAAGGATGTTGTCTGGATGGCAGGAATGCGCTAATGGTAAAACAGTAACTAAAGTTAAACATCAGTCCTTCAGTCCCTAAGACATATACGCAATTCTTGAGTTCTTGTTCTCCAACCAGGAGACATTCCAAGCCATCATGTATCATACACGTTACATTTTACATGTTACACATGCATATTACATCATATGCATCCCAAGCAGTCCACTCCCTTTGTACATGATGAACATTAAACTGATCTATAGGCTCAATCCAATGTTATCATAGTTCATAGGTGTGAAAAAGCAGGCTGCCAGCTATTAATGCTTACCCCAGTATTTATGTTTTTATTTGTTTATTTCTCATCTCCAAAATAATTTGCCTGATTACAACCCTATTTGCAAAAAATTATATACACTCAAAAAAATATACACTCATTTTGAATATGATGCCTGCGACACATTTCAAAAAAAGTTGTGACTGGGCAAAAAAAGACTGGAAAAGTTGTGCAATGATAAAAAAAAACCTGGAGACACATCTCACAACTATTTACGTTAATTGGCGACAGGTTGATAACATGACTGGTATAAAAAGAGCATCCCCAAGAGGCAGAGTCTCTCAGCAGTAAACATGAAAAACTGTGTGGGAAAATAGTGCAACAATTTAAGAATACTATTCCTCCACATAAAATTGCAAAGAATTTGGGCATTTCATCACCAGTGGTACATGGTATCTTTAAAAGATTCAGAAAATCTGCAGAAATCTCTGTATGCAAGAGACCAATATTGGATGGCTGTGATGTTTAGGCCCTCAGGATGCACTGAATTAACAACAGACACGATTCTGTAGTGGAAATCATTGCATGGGCTCAGAATCACTTCCCAAAATTGTTGTTTGTCAACACAGTTCTTTGCTGCATCCATAAATGCAGGTTAAAATGCTACCATGCCAAGAAGAAACCATATATAAACATTATCCAGATACGCTGTGCCTTCTCTGGGCCCGAGGTCATTTAAGATGGACTGAGGCAAAGTGGAAAACTCTCCTGTGGTCTGACAAATTAAAATTTGAAACTCTTTTTGTGTCCTCCAGGCTATAGAGGAGAAGGAGCATCTGGCTTGTTATCAGAACACAGTTCAAAAGCCAGCATTCTTGACGGTATGTTACACTACCAGTCAAACGTTTGTACACACCTACTCTTTTTCATAGGTTTTGCTTTATTTGTTTTGCTTTCTACATTGTAAAACATTACTGAATACATCAAAACTATGAAGCAACACATATGGCATATACTGAATTAT
>JAQQZR010000017.1:8510916-8538262 GCA_030068235.1 Notoglanidium macrostoma
TAGATAGATAGATAGATAGATAGATAGATAGATAGATAGATAGATAGATAGATAGATAGATAGATAGATAGACCAAATTGGTTGTGAAATAGGCATGTTTATACTTCAACTTCAAACTGCAACCTTTCTGCTATGTTAAATAGGATTTTGTTAATTATCAGGAAACTAAATAGATTAAGAATAACAGTCCTTGTATTGACAATGGCCATTATTTCCATTTTGTAAACTGGATGTGTGTCATGTTCTTCAGGTAAATGTAGATGTAATCCGAGTGGATAGAGCTCAAGAAAAAAAACCCTGCGGCATATTAAAAGAACACCATCTCCAATACCCCTAACATTGTTAATAATACTACCTAATGCCAAAACATCTGTATACATCTAACAAACATCCCTCAAATTATTATGAGATTACATTGTATGTGCATGAATTCATATCGTTCGTACATTCCACTTCTCTGCTAGGTATGGTGAATTTCTGGGCAACTTCTTCAAGCATTCCATACAAAAGACTGCTGTGTAAGTGCACCCTAAACATAATAATCTGCAAGTTCTTGGCACAAATCACACTGCCTAGTGGTTGTTGCAAAATTTCCAAATGCCACCTAAAGCAAGTCATCTTTGTCAGTATCCCAGGCACCTAGCTCTTTCCTCTTTACCTTCATGTATGTATTCTCTTCACCTTAAATTCACCTTAAATGCCTTTAGCAAGATGGCATTATTTCTTTTTCACTCATTCATTCTCCAAAGTTATCTGATATGCACGTTATTTTATTCCATGGGATGAAGATTTAGAAAATCATTTAGAAAAAATAATTTCACTGCAACCTATGCATTATGCATTCCCATTGTTAATTTTTGCACATATTTGTGAAGAATTGTGTCAAGTTACTTGAAAAATATGTTTAAAAGTTAACTCCATAATGAAGCAAAACATTGACATAAAGTGTTCCTGACTTTTCCATAGGCCTAAGCCCTAAATCATTTTTGCAAAACGTTACTTCATTCTCCTTGTATTGTTCTTGACATCTCACTTGGAGAAATAGAGAGAGAAAGAGAGAGTTAGAGAGAGCAAGAGAGAGGAAGAAGAAGGAAAAGAACTGGCCAAGCGGCACTTCACTCCCTCCTCCTTCTCCATCTCTAGCCGCCGGCGTGTGTGTGTGTGTGTGTGTCCTCGTGTTTGTGTCTGTGTATGCACCACTGATGGCTTCTGTAGTGCGCAAAAGGGGTCCTGTCACTCACTTGCAGCGGCCATATGTGTGGCTGCGTGAGCTCAGCGCTCACGGCGCTGCCTCCTGCCAGAAGACATTAGGGGAGCAGCGGGGAGTCATTACCCACGCACCATGATTGATTAAGCGTGAACGGAGAGCACTGGGCCCTGAGGAGGAGGGAGCCCCCTGTAGATGTGGGGGTGTAATTGCATCAGGATCTGGCAGGAACAAGGAGTTTGGACAGAGGCTTGGACAGAGGCTTGGACAGAGGCATAGATGAGTGCAGCTATTAGCAGGAATGAGATTTGCTGTTTTCCATGAACATGGACATAGAGGTTCATAGCACCTGAACGTTCACTTTAGATGTATATGTATATCATGGATTATGAAAGTTGCCAATGTTTCTAATGAATTCCATAAAAATTGAGAGAAGATATGCCACACTACCATACTGCTCTTAAACTAAAAGCTGAACTTTTAGTAGTGTTCCATAAATCATTTCTCTGTATAAAAAAACTGTATGATTTACATTCAATGCTGTAATGTGTTCCCTTACCATAGTCATTTAAGAGGCAAGAAAGGACCAAGTTTTTCCTTTTTTCTTCCAAACTCTCAGAGATCCTGAACGGTGGGGAATCTCAGAACACAATGATGATCCTTTAATGGCCCCCTGCCCTCCCTCACTCCATCTTTCCTTTCTTCTCCCCCTTTTTCTCCCTTTTTCCTCTATGTCCTGAAGCCACGAGTGCGTTTTTGCACCACAGAGGGGTGACTAATGAAACCCTCCAAGAGGTGGCTAGCGCTGGGAATCCGACACTAATGTTATGTTTGGTATTAAGATGCGCAAAGGCAACTCTAACTCCCACTGACTTGGATGAGAAAACATTTGGAATGGGCTCATCAATCACGTCTCGCCATGCTGGAACTGTCTAATCCTGGGGTGCGCCATGCGCCATGGTGACACATCAGCACACACACAAACACACACACACACACGCAGGCACACTAGCTGCAGTTCCTGTATGCATCTAAATTGTTTGCATGAAGTAAAAAAATTACTTACAGCCTAAAGCATTTGTCTCATGAGTGTGTAGGATAAATCTATGATCAGGATTTTAAATGAAATGTTTTTACTTTTGACAGCCAGTGTTTGCCATTATAGGTATTTATCATGTGTATTCTATTCGATTTAATATATTGCTTAAAGTAATTCCTGAATGACTCAGATAGGTTATAACATAGGTATATATCATGTCTCAGGTTGAAATTTATATATATATTTTTTAAAAATCACTTCCGATAAATTGAAATGTATAGTTTCCCTAATGTCAATCATCGTGTGCAAAAGAAGAGTAGAAAATAGCTAACTGTTGGCATCCCATTTCATGTAACCTACCATTAGCAGGCCAGGACTATCACATATCATCTTCTATCTTAATTACTGGCACTTTCCCAGTGTAGTAAAATGGTGAAAAAAATATTTGTTTATTGTAGTATTAATAGGCTAAATCATAGCTATCATACATCATGCTGTCCACTAAGACTTTTTGCTCTTTACAGCACTCGCCTCTCCTTCCCTCATGCAATTAAGTCTCCCTCAGGCACAATGTCGGCTAATTTCGCTTTGCGCCAACGCTCCACAAGTGGATTCACCCATGGTTAGCCTCCCTGAGAACAACTCACCTACCAGGACTACACAACGCTGCAGCTGACATTGTGCTGTAAGCTGTCTATAGACTCCTATCATCTCCTAACATCTTCTTTCATCTTTTCATGTCTGTGGCTAGTGTAGTTTATACTTTTTTCATTAAGAACTTTGGGGCTTCTTGCTTGAGTTAGGTTCCCTTGTTAGCCTTGATCACTCTTGTGCTGTCTTCAAGTTACCTACAAACTGTCCTGTAACTCAGTATGGCACTCACTTCTGAGTTGCTTGGGGGTGTGTTTTAGTTCAACACTTTTCACTTTATGTGGCAACCTGTGGAACTGTGAATACATGCTGCTAACATGGTTGAGTGGTCCTCCTTCTCCACCACTGAGCTTGTGAATTTAGATTGACTCTACTAACCTGCATGCAGAGGCCGGATTTGGGTTTCCTTCATTCCCCCATACCTCTGATGTAATTTTAAGAAAATTAAATTAAGACTGTCTCCTAATTAAGACCATGGCTTACGTTACATTTGACTTACCTTGGAAATGGGATGTTGGAGCTCAGAATTACATAATTTTTTTTTACCTTTTTGCATTCAAAATACAAAGTAGGGAACAATCATGGATGCCTTCATGTTCATCTTTTGTTAGCAACAAGCTAGCCAGCTAACTGTAGTGAGATTTGTATATTTTCTCCTAAACCATGAACTGTATAGTCAATGTTATAGATTTAAAAAGCTAATATGTTTGTAAGATGATTGATCTAAAGCAAGTACTTGGATAGCATAAGTAATTTAAATGTAATATATGATACATTGTTTACTGCTGTTGCCGTGTGCAGCCAATTTGATTTGATGTCACTTGTTGAGGAGAACATCAGGAGGAATTCTGAGTTGATGGGGTTTTCTTTGTTCTTTTCTAGTCTGAGGTTTTGTCATTAGTGTGGCTAATGTGGTTAATGGGTGTTCCTCAATATACTGCCCACTGCACAGCACTCTTCTCCACTGGGACATTTTTTTCCTCTCTGAGGGTTTCTTTCCCCAGCTTCCATATCCCCCACCATCCAAAGACTAACAGGCTTGTGGCTACATTTACCCACCCTGTTTATTTTGTGGTTGGCTACCAAGTTAGCTGGGTTAAAGAATATATCCTGAGCCACTATATAGGTTCTAAGTTACCAACAACACATGCTGCACATGTGTAAGTTCCCTAAAGAAGCTGAGGACAAAAACCAGCTATGTGTTTTCTGCATCAGCACTGACCATCTTAAAGAATAAATTTACAGTTTACATGTCCTCTGCACTGTCTGTGCAGTGCCAATTCAGCATGTCAGGCTGGCAGATTTAGATATCAGTTAGGAGCCTTATGACACTCTAACAACTTGTTGAAGAGCACAGAAACACTATGACTATGGCCGCATGTATGAGACATTCTTTGAACTGTGCCCAGAGTTAGTCTTTGGCTGACCCAGTATATGGGTTAGTTTATGGTTAGAGCTGAGGTAGGGTAAAGATTTGCCTAGAGCTAGGGTTGGGCTAGGGCTAAGCTTAGCCTAAGATTAACCTTAAGCCAGGGGTTGAATTGAGATAGAGTTAAAGTTGAGCTAGGGTTAGGGTTAGACTATGTATAGGGTTATGGATAGATGACAGTGGCACTCCATCATCTGGATCTGGTGCATTACCTGTTAATGAGAAATTTAGGGTGGCATGATGGTGCAGTGCATAATGTGGCAGCGTCACAGCACCAGGATCTCCAGTTCGATCCTGAGCTCTGGTTACTCTCTCTGCAGATTTCTCCCCAGGTGTGTTCTCAGTGTGTCTATGTGGGTTTCCTCTGGGTTCTCTTGTGTACTCCTAACCCCAAAAGCATGACAGGAGGTTGATTTGCTGTGCTGACCAGTATAAAGCAGTAACTGAAGATGAATTAATGAACAAGAAATTTATTCAGCAGAAAAGACTCTATTAATTACTGATTATTCCCCTACTGATGTTAGTGTGAACATAGGTCAGTCAAGTGAACAGATAATGAAGAGATTTGCATTTAAATGTTACAACAACTTTTACCTCAGGTGATGAGAAAGAGACTGATGTAGATGATGCTGAAAAACAAAGTGATAACTCATTTCCATTGTAAACATGTCATTCTTTACGATTTTGCCAGTGATTTTGTATTTACATTAAAAAAGTTACATTTATTTACAAATGTAGAATAAGGTAAGGTGCCTAACAGTGGAATGTTAATATTTTTATATGCATTTTTCATAGATGCAGTTAACCAGATATTAAAATGCTATACATACAGTATAGTGTTAAACTTTAATCATATAGTGGTACAGGTGCCACGTGCAGTGTCCCATCCAATGATTCCATGAAACTTATTTGAATGTTTTACAGATTTATTCATTTATCAAGTATGTTATCTAAACAACATATAAGTGAGTGAGACTATACTAATACAGATAATTTTTTATATTTCAACTTGTGACCTTCCAGTCACTTGCTCAGAAGCTTAAATGCTGAGCTACAATAAATCTGTTCTCTCTGTATATTGTAACTAAGATTCGATCACTTGTCTGTACGAAGAGCTTTAACACCGTTCTGAATATATAAACATTTATTGTTTAGACATTGTCTGTCTCTGTATATATGATAAAACCACAGAAAGTATAAACAGGTCTGTGCTCCATATTTACAATATTAGGAGCTAAAAGCGCTGTATATTCAGAGGTTGGGAGGGTGTTTAGGGCTGAAGACAATATTTCAGTCATGACATGCAATAGCTGGAGTGAGGTTTCTATTTAAAAGACTAATGTAACAGGTCACATTTTGCCTCCATATGCACAAAAATGAGGAACCATAATATAATCTGCAAAATAATCTTCTTATATTTGTGCCTTAGGTACTGTAACACTGCTAAATTCTGAATTATATTACTAGGCCTTCCAGTAATATAGAAACACTCTATAAGCTATAATGAACTGTAAATGATGAGAATGCATTAGATGAGCCAGTATGGTTTTAGAATAGCTGTCTGGAAGGAAGATGTTTTTGTTACCCTCTTTTTAATGAGCTAATGAATATGACCGCTTTGTTCTAGTGAAAGCCAGAGGGCTAAAACATTATATATGATCCAGTGAATCTTTAGAGCATTAGTAAGTTTAACTGTCTTATCATCTCAAAGAAGTTGTATGAGCATGCATTATTGTAAGCCCAGCTTTGAAAAATAATAAAAGACATATATTTATTGACAAGTGTATTCTCAGTAAAAAAACCAAACAAACTAATATTCACTTTCTTGTTAGTTATACAATTATCAATAATCCCTCTTCTGCATTTTTCTTTTTAACAAGAATATTCACTCATTATGGATGCTCCCTCATTCATCTTCAGCCATTTCATCCTGATCAGCGTTACTTCTGACAGTAACTAGGTCACAGTCTCGAAAAATATATTATTTTCAGATTTATTAAACCGGACCTATCCATAATCTGAAAGGGTTTATACAACAGTCAAAATACATATCTCTTATATACTAATGGATAAAATGGTAATCTATGTGTTAAACAGAACAAAGATAATGTTAGCCTGAAAGTACTCATACTTATTAAGAGGTGATGCCCAGATCCTGATCATAAACATAATCCAAGTTTATACTGCCTTTCAGAAGTTTGGATACACCTTGAATTACAGCCATTATCCATTATCTATTTTGCTTATCTGTCAGTGTCAAGGGGAAGCAGTAACCTATCCCAGCTGACTTCTGTCGAGAGGCGGGGTACACCCTGGGCTCATTGCCAATCTTTCACAGAGCTAACAAAGAGACATGAACAGCCATCCAATCTCACATTCATACCCATGGGTAATGGGCAAGGAGTAGCCAGTTGACCTAATCTGCATGTTTTTGGACTATGTGAGGAAACCAGAGCACCCATGAAGGCACGGGAAGAACATGCAAACTCCACACAGAAAGGCCGCATTCGGCCTACAGGATAGAAACCATAACCCTCTTGCTGTCAGGCAGCTGTGCTAACCACTGCACCACAGTGCCACACTTTGAATTTATTATTGTTATTTTCTTTCTTTCTATTGTTATTTTCTTTTTTCAGACTGTGATGTATGAGGAGGAACGACTATTGATATGAAGAATATTTATAAAGCAGTTATAGCTAAGTTAAGGGGTGCTAATTATATATTTTAAATTGTGTTATAAATTATTATTGTCTGTTAGTTATGGTCACAAACATTTATGTGATATGGTTTAAACATGCTCTTTAACCTCATGAGACCCCACTGTCTTCCTATGAGGACATCACATTTTCTCCCAACTACATTGTGTGTATATCCTTGTAAGATCCTCATACTGTATATACCCATTGGGTATATCTATTTTTGCCACATTTCTTCCCATTTGAAGACATTAATCAAGTTCAATAGTTATCAGGTGCTAAGAAAGAGAAAAAGTGAAGAGAAATCACAAGACATGAGAGTTTGGGTCTGAGGAGGCTACTATGTCATTGCAAACCTCATTTATTATAGACATTTGTAGACATCCCTGACATGGCAATGTGTGTTGTGGAGGAATGAGTGTATCAGGTGAACAATATTTGATGATTTGTCTTCGCTGGGCTAAAAATGGTCCACCACCCAAGTAACATCTGGCCAGTAGTGGTCCTATGGTGGTCCCTTTACACTGATGGAGAGAGGAGAATGGAGCTAACAGTTGTGCAAAGCCAAAGGAGTCGTCTCTTCCAGGATGTCATTGCCAACATATATAGGCCATGAGGGCTCACTGAATGAGTTGATGAGTCGGAAATCGTATCGCTATAGCTTTCACAGAATTATGGACGGACATGTCTATCCACATTTAAACGCCTTTTAAAAATCTTTGAAAATTGGTTGCAAAGACTTGTAGAATCAGCATCATGCACACTGGAGCTGTTCTTATGGCATGTGGAAGTCCTTAATAAGACACTTTATGTTGGTCTTTCCTTTAATTTGTCACCCATCGGTGTATGTGTGTTTTTTTATTTCACCTTTTGGTGGTCACATTTTCCTATCACATGCATATGTCATTTACAGCCACTTTTCTTTATTATGTTCAGAATTTGTATATCCTTCTGTCACTTTCATTATTTCTGTCTGAAATGAACACTCTGAGGCCTACATTTTATCCCTGGAGCTAAGCTGTCAGTCAGTCCGGTGCATATCTGCCCCCTGTAGTTGGCACTGCTCTTGTGGAACTGTGCTCCATCTGTCCCTTGCGACGCTCTGCACTCATGCATGCCCCTCTTATGCATGCAAGTGGGGTAAGCCTCATAGAAATTTTTTAACACACCAGGATGTCTTTCCATCCCTTACATTACCTTTTAGCTTACCAAGTCCCGACAGACTTAAGCAGAACAATGAGGTGTCCGAAAGGAGGTATCCATAGGAAGTATCACTTACTGAGATCATATGTCCATGTGTGAAGGGTAAAAACAGAAGGAGCTTAATGAGATCATGGGGCAATTCTGAGGATTCTGCGGGGTAATGAGGCGGCACTTTGACCACCAGGAGGCAGCGACGGACAACAGGAGAGACTAAGCTGAATCTTGCATGCTCAGTACACTTATAGGAATCTCTAAGAGTCTTGAATGTATGGGGACATTTGGCTGGTCCTTACAAGGAAATTAAAAAAATTAAAACAACAGCAAAACAACAAAAACAAGTCTTATTCTTATTTTTAGGAACAGAAGATAAGTTTTAGCTGAGAGATTTAGATTAGAACATAAATGACAAACTGACAAAACAAAAATACATCAAAGGTAGTTTTCTCTCTTTCTTTCTCTCTCTCTCTCAAACTGGCCAACTAACTCTCTGTTGGCAATAAAAAGTGGGTCAAACAACTTTTTAAAATCTGTTCATGGAGGTTATTTGACTAAAGAGAGAAAACTGGAACTGTTTACAAGCTCTGCTACTTTGACTTTCACCTAGTTCTTGGTTGGGAGTTTTTTAATTTTTTTCCATTTTGTTTCTTTCTCTCTGCCTCTCTATCTCTCATTTTACCTCTTTCACTCTGTGTTGGTACTATAGTACTACAAGCAGCAGACGTTTTCCTGTATTTGTGCAGTGTGCTGTATTTATTCACATTACTTCTTGTGCTGTTTGACTACTTATTCAGTTTTTTACTTCACAAAAACAACTGTAGCTTGCTAGCAAATGCAAAAAAGTTTAGTAATGATAATGTTAGCCAAGTTGCATGGTGAGCTGGATGACTTACACATGTGTGTGTGTGTGTGTGTGTGTGTGTGTGTGTGTGTGTGTGTGTGTGTGTGTGAATCTGCTGCATTAAAACGATTCACACTACTATCCATGATTAATTCTTTAACTTTAGAGAATACCTATCCAAATGCCTGCTGATTAATTTATTTGTAAGTTTTGTAAGGCATTTTTCTAACTTTGTCTTGCCTGTCGTTCTGACATCCGCCAAAATAATTTAGACTTGCTGTGTGCATCAAAAGTTCAGCAAAGCTCACATGACCACAAATGAATGTGGCTACTGTATTACTTTTAGCCAAACAGGTGAGTTCTTCACAAAAACAAAGATACTTGATTAGCCATAACCAAATGTAAACATCACAGCAACATTCACCAACAGTGGGCAACAAGTAGACTCATGAGAACAATGTGCTACAGGGTCCTAGCCATAGGACCCTGCCATTCCTTGATCAAACGCTAGGTGGAAATACCCCTGCAAATTTATGACCACAACATGACAAAGGAAATACTTTTTGCAACATTTATTTATTTATTTATTTATTTACACACACTATTTTCAGGACTGCAAAACAAAACTGTAAGACTATTTTGTAATAACTTACCTTCACTAGCTATATTTTCTTTTCCTTCAAAACATCGAAATTTGAAAATCTTTATACATTTTAAGCTAGTTAAACATTGCCCTACATTTCCCCACAAGCTGCCAACTACAATAATGTTGAGTGTAACAAGCTAAAGGTTATGAACTCTGGGTACAATTATCCATAAACATGGGATTAGCTTCCAATGTTATGCTGTTGACACAGCGGTATGTTTGAGCAAGGCCAAATGACAAACACCTTAATAAAGTGACTTTCTCCTATTAAAATCTGACCAGACAGAAGTAGTCCTACTAGGGCCGTAGTTTAAATCATCTCCCTATTTTAAATTTGTTTTTAAAATGCATCTTGGGTGTTCAGAGCACTAAATGCCAGTGTGAACAACCACCAAGACACATTCAAGACCCATGCACTCAAACTACTTGGCGAGGTTGTCTGTGATGGATTTGACCACATTTTTTGAAGGGTAAATGCTAACTCATCTTGAAGACATAACAAGAAACGTGACATGGACAATAATAAAATCTGAACACAAGTGGTCATCTGGACACCTTGGAGACATATTACAGACAGAGATGTAAATGGAGATGTGACTTGGCTGTCCACTTGTGATCCAATTGCCCAAAATGCATTTAAAAAACAACTGTAATCAGGGCCTATGATTATGTAGTAACTCCAGATGGCCTTTCGTGTGAACACAGTAAAAGAGAACAGTGTAATTATTGACTCCAGTCTCTCATTTGAAGCTGTTGTAGATAACATTACTATAATAGCCTTTTTTCCATCTTAGACAAATTGCCAAGCTAAGATATATAATGTTGTTACATGTTGGAGGAACCTCTAGGTTCAATCTTGATGTCTAGATGTTCCAGTAAGTGCATGAACGAACATGTTAGTCCAGTATGCAAAAGCTTTCTAAATTGGTTACTACAGTCGAACAAGAAGGATTACTCCAATCACCCATATTCTTTCCACACTATATTGACTCCAAGTAAAATGTTGCACTGATGATAAAATTCTACTAATGACCTATAAAGCACTGAACGGTCTCAAACCACAGTACCTGAGGGAACATTTGGTTTTTTATGTTTGGCCAAGGTGCAGATTCATTATCAGTAACTAGAATAATGAATATTCTCGCAGGGGACAGTGCTTTTTCCTACAAAGTCCTCCTGCTATGGAAGTCTTTGTACGGCTAGAGTCAGAAACTGTCTCAATCTATAGGTATAGGTTGAAAACCTATATTTCTTTAATTAGATATTTTGTTAAATAGCTTTTCTCTTGGATAAAGGTGTATATCTGGAGTTCCTTGGCATGAGTTTTGGAAAATTGGATGTTTTGATGCTGTCTCACCCTTATTTTATGTGATCACTCAGGTTAGTTGATCGTGAAGTGGCAGGAGGCCGTAATGGCAGGACGGTGGAGTGCCCACATGCCTGTCTTACCTTCTGGATTTGACTTATACTATAATATCTTGATACACCAGAAAGACTGCTTGCTCTCTGATCATAGTGTACCCTTTGAAAAACAGGAAAGAACATACCTAATTAATTGTAATCTCTTTCTCTCTTTCTCTCTGTCGAGATGTACATGTACTCGTGCTGCCTCATATGATGTCGGTAATAGATCCTGACACACTTCTACTGCTGTGGCTCATCTTGCCCTTTGGATTTGGCTGATTCATACTGATACACTATTTCTGCTTGAAGCTTCTGCACTTGTGAATCATTTCCTGATTTTATGGATGGTTCCACATGAATACATTATATTATTATATATGAATATTATAAAGACTGTACTATGGTCATCCAGGGACTCTTTACAATATGCTCATACAAAACATCCTTTAGAGACATTTTAGTAATTTTTAGCCTTACAGTATACAGTTGTAGAAGAATAATGATTTATGATCCCACTATCCACTGTCACCCAGAAGGAGATGCATTCCCTTTTGAGTCTGTTTTCTCTCAAGGATTTTTCCTCAGGGAGCTTTTCCTTGCCATTGTTGCCTCCATCGCCCTGTTTCCCCCCAACACAGTGGATTAAGTTAGTCTAGCCTGTCTAGGTTCAAAGGTTACACCAATGCTAATTAATAAGAAGAAAAAAGATTAAACATCCTCCTCCTTTACACAAAAGAAAAACATTTTATGGTATACTATCACGAATGATACCACTGATACTTACTTGCTCATTCTCCAATAATTCTGGATCCACATCCTGCAGTCGTGTGGTCATGGTCTTAAAACTACAGGTGTATTTCCACCTAGTGTTTGATAAAGAAATTGCAGGGTCCTTTGGCTATGGGCCCATAGCTGTGAACCTGGTGCAGGGCTAAAGCAGCCTTGATTGCAAAATATTGTGCCACTGTTTTTGTCAAATATCATGCTTAAGAGATTACAGAATTATACAGAAAGATTCAACTTTCATGTAAGAATATAAGTTGAACATTTAGGACTAAATAATAGGTGGGCTAAAACCACTCTAAATATGGACTAGAATCACTTCTGACCCCAAGTATGTATTAGGATGTCGCAATGAGGTTTGCCACCAATTTGCTACAGTTGCATGCTTAAGGAACATCGCAGTTAATAAACTAAGCCCATTTATATCCCATCAGATGTGCAGAATGTGTTATTTCAATACAGATTCTGTTTCAGTCAACATCCATATTAATAAGTTTTTTCTTATTTAAATATGCCTACCTTCTGTAATGTTAGTCTTGCAGTCATCAGATTTGGTTAGAACCCAGTACATGTCTAGTATTATTCTGTCCATGTGTTGAAGAAGTTGAGTTGGGATAGCACTCTCCTGCAGTTGAGCAGAACTTTAGTACTATGTTGTTGGACTTCTGAATTTCTAAAGTACAAATGTTATCTAAGTGGTGTACAGAACATGTTATGGCTGAGGTGAGACAGCATTGCTGCTTATATGCAAAATTATCCATGCCAAAAGAAAAATGAGGCAGCCAGAACACAAAGCACCCACCACATACTCAAGCAAAGACAAAATGCTTCCTTAACTGATAACAAGATTTAAAAAAATAAATGGTAAATGATAGTGATCAGGTTATCTTTCTAAAGACCAATTTATTTATTAATTCATATGTTTTCTTTGCTTTTCTTTTTTTTTTTTTTATTAAAGAATAGTTTTACTTCCCCCTTATCCAGCGGCCACCCTCATAGGATGCCTGCTGTTTCTCTAAATGAGGAATAACATGCAATTGTTTCAATGGGATGAAATATACTTGGGTGGCCATCAATATACATGGGTGGGCTGCAATAACCTATCTGTGGAAAACCCTGGGGTCAACAAATTTTGCTAGTCGCATTAACATGTGTCCTATAAAAATCAAGTTCAACAAGATCACATTACTTTATGATTAAATCTTTTTGGTGTATTTAATTTGAGCAATCTGATGATTAAATGTGTGGAAATTGTGACTGCAGTGGTCTGCCAAATTCTTTTAAAGTGAGGGAGCTGAAAATCAAATGCAAATGCCAGGCCATGATAATTGTAGGAGAGTATATGAAGCTTTAATAATTAAGCGATTTACCAGGGGAAGAGGAGGGGAACATAAGGTTTGGGGATATTATGCATATTCATAATATCTGTGTTCTGTGCCTTTTCATGTAGTTTAATGACCTTCTGTGGTACAACAGCAGTATTCTTCATTCATTAACATGGAAAAATATAGAGAGATTAGAAAGAGAATAGAGATTACATGTGTTTCATAATTATTTGGATTTAAAATTACAGTAATCATTATTCAAGGGTTTTGTTTTTGTTTTTGTTTTTTTTTTTGCTTGCATTATATGTCAATTTATGAGTCTGACCTGCACACTTTCTTTTAGCAACCAGTAAAGCAGCAGAAAAAGTTTGTGCTAGTGTGACAAGCAAAATAGATAACTTTATGTCTTAGTCAAAAACTAGCAAATGTTGGTGACCCACAAAAACCAGCATGTGTTGGTGAGTGGTAAAAACAAGAACAGATGAAGTTTAAGACACAGCATAAGCTGGTCATCAGCAAATTGAGAACCATGATGGTCTGGTCTGTGCTGTTTTTTTTTTTTTTTCATCAGGGCTATCAGAGGTCAGTCCAGCCAAACCAATCACACTGTTGGTTACTGATGAAAACTTCCCATTTCTACTCACTGAAATGAAATCATTACAATACATGTGAAATCACTGATTGTGAAGAATTCCAATAAAATGAATAAAAAATTTTTGTGGAATTTAGTTATCAACTATCCCAGTATATACACAAATCCTGCCCTTGTTAATGACTTTATTTATGTAAGTGGTCCCTAATGTGAGATAGGCGATAAACATTTCATAGTCATCATGAGGGTGTTGTAATTGGAATAATTCCACTGATTCTTATATTTACATTTTGGGATTAACATATTCCTGATCACTGCTTATTTTACAACCATTTTTATGATGTGAGGAATGGGATATGTAATTGTCCAATTTTGCTTTTACCACTTCACTCCAAGAAAAAAAGCCTTTCTTTCATATTATGGGATATTTTATAGCATACGTTAAGGCTCAGCCTATGGCACTACTTTACAACAACTGCTATTCTCTTTAATTCTATCCTTTATGTTATGAGTCACCAGTCATACAGTACTGTGCAAAGGTCATAGGAACCCTATTTTTTAATAAATAATTTTGTCACAGATGTTTATGACTTCTGAATTATTGAGTTAGTAAAAAATATTTTATATTTCAATACATTACTTTTCTGCAAAAAAGAAATGTTACAGAAAAATGTATGTGTAAGCAAAGAAAGCTACATAATGTAACAACATTTTTCAGACAAGAAACATCATTTTGGGTTTTGCTGAAAAAGAAGAAGAAGAAGAAGGAGAAAGTGTAACTCATCATCTCCAGTAGAATTTCCTTATAAAACTGCACAAAGCCTACCTGAGACTACTAATTAAAAAAAAAAAATACTAATTTATTACTAATGAATTACTCATTGAATCCTCCGTTCTGCCCTATTCAGACAGATTTTTTATTTTTTTATTTTTTATCTTTAAAATGCTTAGGGTCGGAGCCCAAATGGCCTTTTTCTAGTATACCTTGTGTCAAGTAAAACTCTTAAAAGTCTAATCTAAGTTTGGCAGGTCTAATCTTTTGTCTGCACTGTCCATTGACTGTCCAGAGAGAGAGAGAGAGAGAGAAAGAAAGATTGCTTTTGGCTTTTGAAGCACTACACTGCAATGGCAATCCCCTGCACCCTTTCAGATTGTGCGCCAAGGAAATGTCAGAGTAGATGTTATCAGAATAGTGGAAGGGGGAGAGCACCTCCTAGGTGGCACCTTTTGTGTAAGGTCAGGACAGGGTCAGACCAGTGTGGCATAGGGAGATGGAGCATCAGAGGTCTGTTGGTGGCCTCCTGCAGAGCGATTTCTCTTGTGATGGATGGAGTGATGGAGAAAAAAGAAAGAGCACAGTACAAGGTGATTTAAAAGAAAGCTCTCAAACTAAAGAGCATCTTTTTGTTTGTGTCCATTTGCCTGGATGTCTTCTCTTTCATTCTTTCTTTCTTTCTTTCTTTCTTTCTTTCTCTTCCTTTCTCTCTCTCTCACTCACTCACTCATAGTGTCCCACGCTGATTATTTTCCCATTCAAAGCCCCTGTGGTTTCCAAATGATTTTAAAATGGTTTTCATTTCCTGTTTGGGTGGGGGGTAAGGTGGGGTGGGGGGGAATCCGAGGTAGGTCTAATGGTGGTAGGGCAAATCCAGATATGGAAGATGAGTGGGTAGGACAAAAAGAGAGAAAGAGTGAGTTGTTCAATGTGAGGTTTTGGGTTTTGCCCTCCGGCATCAACACCATTCAGCATTCTGTTACAGTGCTCATTTCCTGCCAGAGCAAGGGATCAGAGTCCCTCACACGACCATGCTGCCTTTTGGCACTGTGTCTCTCTCCTGCTCCCATTCTTCCTTTTCTAAAGTGAGACACAAAAACAAGAACAGTATGATCCAAGATTACAATGCTTCTCATGAAATCATTAAAAACAGATGAAACCATTTAGCAAGTCAATAGGTGTAGCTTTCAAACACCTTTATCTTTACACTCTCAATGTTTCGTTACCTTTTCCTCTCTCTGAAACTTAGCCACTCTTTTTATCTCTGACTCACATTAAATTCTTTCTCCGGCAGTGGTCTGACATCATAACCTTCCTCTTTTACCAGAGTTCGGAAGAGAAGTGGAAGGAGGAAGACGGTGAGACGGGGGCACGATAAGCACTGCTATCTGAGCGCACCCACACACCACGTCCGGCTTCCCCACAGGCTTGAAGGAAAACACACTGTCTGCTCATTTTCCATGCTTTCCTTTCCTTCCTTTGAGGCCAATTTCAATAACTGGCAAGGTAGGAGGATGTGTGCAAGGACTTTTTTTTGGAAAGGGGATAAACATGTTAATTGTCAGCTACACAACAAGCTTTATCTGAAAGAAACCTCCACTTGGATTGCACACTTGCCTAAGAGGTATGCAATGCCTGAAACTTTGGTACACAGCAGTAGTGTTGCAAAAGAAATAAGAATCATATATAGAGAGAGAAACAAAGAGAATGAACACAGTTTGTTAAGTAGCTGTTTGACAGTGTCATCACTTCTCTCTGTTTCTTAACTCTTAAACTCTTCAAGCCCACAGCTCCACATCTAGTGCCTTCTCATCCTGCACCCCCACAGGACCTTCAGCTTCCTGACCCAGGCTCTTTTTCTCTCCTGTAATGAGCAAAGTTCCTCTCTTAACCTGAGTCACCAGCTAATTACCTCTTACAGCTCATTACCATCAAGTCACAACTTATGCAAATCAAGCAATCTTCTCTCTCTCTCTCCCATTCTCTCTCTCCCTTGCTCTCTCCAGAAGCTCTTCACCATTTCAAAAAGGCATTTCTCAGAATTGCTTGGCCTCTTGCAGTGTTTGCAGCCAGATCTAATGACAAATAGATGCTTGTCTGTGTTAACTAGGAGATGGGAAATTCAGGCCCAGTACTACTTGTATATCTTCTCATCCTCCATCTCATAGAATTTAATTATTGCTTTCTCTTTGGTCTTGTTAATTGGTAAACAAAGAGTACAAAAACAGAACATTCCAATGTACAGTAATGATGATACATAGGCAAAAAGAAACCAAAAACACAAAAACTTTAGTTTTGTATGGCCCTGTGATGGATTGACAACCTGTCTGGGGTGTGCCCTGCCTCTCACTCAGGGTCAGCTGGGATTTGCTCGAGATTGTCCACAACCCTGATGAACAGATGGATTAAATGTATAGCATTAAGACCAGAGCCATATTAGTCTTTTATTTTATTTAAACTGTAGACCTTGTTGAGTTGAGAAACACTCTTCTTCTTCTTCTTCTTCTTCTTCTTCTTCTTTCGGCTTATTCCCTGTTTGGGGTCGCCACGGTGGATTGTCTGTTTTCCGCTTCATCGATTTGGGTGGCGTTTTTCTGCCAGATGCCCTTCCTGATTCCCAATTCATCTGGGCTTGGGACCGGCACCACGAAACACTAACACAAGTGTTGAGTTGAGAAACACTATATGGTCAAAAATATGTAGACATCTGACCATCACACCCATATGTGGGCATTCTCAAACAGTTGCAACAAAGTTACAGTTAAACAGTTTAACTTGCTCATCACATCCTTTCTCATCAATAACAGGGCTGAAAGCTATGGACTAAAAGACAATTTATTTTGATAACTCACCTACATTTTTTAAAAGAAATGCAAGTTGGTCCAATACAGCAGTTCTGTTTCCTAATCACCATTTTCACAATGTGTGAGAAGAGTCCTGCCCACTGACCCTCTCTACTCATAAACAAAATCTTCACAAAATGAGTTCCTGTTGACATAGTGAGATCAAATCATGCACCAGACAGAGTTGACATTTGAGTATGAGAGGGAGAGAGAAAAGCGGGTGCAAAGAAACCTTTGACCACCAGCACCAAACCTGGCACAGAGGCAGTGAATATTCTTACTTACTAGTCAACAGGAAAGTATGAGAACACTTATAATAGCTGGTTCCATTAATTTTGGAGGGTTCATACCAAGCTCTAATTACAGCACAAATTTTTTTCTCTAAGTCATAATAACTGTATACTGTAAATATATAATGATCAGCCATAACATTAAAATCACAGACAGGTGATGTAAATTACACTGATTATCTTTTTACAATGGTGGTGGGATATATTTGGCAACAAGTGAACATTTCTCAAAGTTGATGTGTTGGAAGCAGGAAAAATGGGCAAGTGTAAGGATCTGAGTGACTTTGACAAGGGCCAAATTTTGATGGCTAGACATCTGAATTGGAACATCTCCAAAACAGCATGTCTCGTGGGGTGCTCTCAGTATGCAGTGGTTAGTACCTACTAAAAGGGGTCCAAGGAAGAACAGGGTCATGGACACCCTAGGCTCATTGATGTGCATGGGGAGCAAAGACTAGCCCATCTGGTCCAATCCCACAGAAGAGCTTCTGTAGTACAAACTGCTGAAAATGTTTATGCTGGCTATGATAGAAAGGTGTCAGAACACACAAAGTGCATTGCAGTTTGATGTGGATAGAGCTGAGTAACAGCAAGGTCCTTAACCCTTGCCCAAGGCCCCTAACATTCAACTGCTCAGTTGTATAAATGAGATTAATGTAGGTTTCTCTGAGTAAGGGCATTTGCCAAATGCCATGAATGTAATATAAATAATGTGCCCTTCCACACAACAAAAAATGGTTTGGATGGTTTGAGCAGCAGAACATTGCCCGGAGCATCACACTGCTTCTGCTGGCTTGGGAACCTTGCAGGCTGATAGCTGAGGGAGTTCTGTGAATACTCTGCTCATTGAAGTAATTCTGCCTAGTCCTCCTGATTGTTGGTGTAGAATGTGCACAGGAATCACCATATTTCTTGGGTGGCCCTTTCTACTTCGCCATTAGCCTGGGGATGATAATCTGATGTCAGGCTCACTGTGATGTCCATGAATTCTCCCCATATACACAATGTGAACTGTATTATCCCATAACTGACAATGTCCTCATGAATGAAAAGGACCTGAACACATGGTTGAATATTAGTTCCACTGTTTCAAATGCTGACAGCAGGCTGGATAGGGGAAACAGGTCTGAGTTCTCACTTCTGGTGTGTTGTTGATTTCTCACTCAATGTCCAAAGTTATAGCCCCCACAAAATGCATTATCCTAGTTGCATGAAAACATCTGCCTTGATGTACTACAATCCTGGCCAATATGAGATGGTGAAATCAAATCTGGCAATGAACAGAGCCCACTGTGCTTGGCAGCCATGGTGAATTGGTGAATTGCTCCTTCCAACCAGTGTTGCCATGTGTCACATGGCAGTTTGACTGTGAGAAGCTCCTGGTTGCTGATGTCATAATTACATTCTGCTGGGAACAATTTTCATAAGAAGAAGGCCACTGAGTGGAGTGTGGCTTTTCCCCAAACAGCTGTGAGTGGAGTGCTCCCACCCCATCTCAGAGGCATCTACCTCCATTCTGAAAGGCTTTCAGGGATAAGAATGTTTCAGAATGAGGGCTGAGGTGAATGCTGCCTTGAGGCGTTTGAATGCTTATCTGTTGCAGAATTCCACTGCAGTGATGGGGCAATGATGCTGAACTCTCTGATGACCCTCCTATAGAAGTTTGAAAATACAAAAAAATGCTCCAGTTCTTTGTGGTGGAGGCCAGTTAGAGATGGCAGAGACCTTGCCTTGATCCATGAGAATGCCCTCTGGTCCAATAATGTAACCAAGGAAAGCTACTCTCATCAGTGGAACTCACATATTTTTCCTTTGACATAAGTTGACGAGAAGTTTGGCTAGCACCTGTTAGTCATGAACAACATGTGTCCTTTTGTTTGGGTTATAGATAATGATCTTGTCTATGTAAGTGATGATGAATTGTCCCAGCATGTCCCGTAGGACTTTTGGTAATCAGTCACTGAAATACTGCAGGTGCTGAAGATTCCCCATACGGCATGATGCTGTATTCGAAGTGGCCACAGATGGTGCTAAAGTCTGGATCTACACCAGATTGTATGTTCTCCTCAGATACAATTTCTTGAAGGTTTTGGTCTTCAGTAGCTGCTCAAGCAATACAGGCATGAGTGGCAGAGAATAACAGTATTTTACTGAGCCTTGGTTGATACTTCAATAGTCAATCCATAGTCTTAGACTGTCCCCTTTCTTTCTTTCTTTCTTTCTTTCTTTCCACAAAAAACATTGGTGGATGCTGGTGATGTTGAGGGGTGAATATATCCCTGTTGTAAAACTTCCTTGATGTAATAATTCATAGCTTGAGTCTCCTTGGTTGATATGTGATTGCGAGGTGGTGTGGCTCCAGCCAGGAGCTCAATGGTAGAATCATAGGGGTGGTGTGGTGGTAGTCCCCTGGCTTTGGCCTTGCTGAAAACCTCCTTGAATGGTTCAGTGGTTGTGGAGGCAATGCAGATCAAAGGAACTTGGAGACACATCTCATGACAACGTGCTGACCAGCATGCAATCTCCTTCTCCTTCCAGGAAATGGGTCTGCATCCAGGGGAACGTGAGCACCACAGGAACTTGACTGTGGTGACTGTGATGAGGATTGATATCCATTTCTGGTGTATGGCGCGGAAATTGAGGGCTATGGGTTCAGTGCTGGGTGAATGGGTTCAGAGAGTGATGCCACCCAAGGGGCCTCCATCCAGTGCCTGGATGTGTAGAGGGTGTTGCTGAAGGGATAGCTGGAATGCTGGAACATGAAAGACAATCTCTGAATGTGCAATTTGATCTGGGAGTACAAAATTATAATGAGAGAAGAATTCACCATTTTGAAGTGAGCGGCGGAGAGTACTGGTTCATGATTTGGCTGTGGTGCCTTGGTGAATGGCCTAGAGGAGCAGTGTGATACTTTCTGCCACAGTAATAGTACAATTTCTCCTTCTGATGCCACTGGCATTACACATGGGTTAGCTTGGCTTTGCCAAGTTGCCTGAGTCCTGTGGGGTGGATTTCAGGAATCGGGATGGTTGTGGCCTTGATTCTTCCTTGGTTCTAAAGCATGACATTGAGATGAATAGACATGTTGATAAGAGGGTGGCTTTGTCATCCCGGCAGGTCAATGAGGATATTAGCATTGAGTTCCAGACGATACGCTGCCTTGAGAGCCAGTGAATTCCCACAGCTTCCAACAGCTAATGTGCAGAAGTTCAAGGTGTATTCAGCAGTGCTTAGGCTCCTCTGCTTCAGGTTAAAGAGTATCTCAACAAATTCCTTGCCCTCAGGAGAGTGATCAAAAGTGTGCTCACATCCCTGGGACCGTCGCCCATGCTAGTAGATAGATAGGGTGGTTGATGCTGAAGTTGTTAGCGAAGCTGTGCTAGTGGGGAACTAAGCATGGCAATCTGCTGTTGCTACTCTCCAACATTGTGGTCATGTGCCACCAATACCTAGATGGTAAAGTATTCTGTCAGGCAGCAGATAAGTAACAAACAAAAGTTATGTAACAAAATAAGTAACGAAAGAACAAGTAAACAAAAGCTTGCTTACAAATCCAAACATGTGACAAAAACAAGGTTATTGAACAGACAACGGTCAGGCAATGTATGATCAGCATTAACAGGGCTAGACAGCAGGCAAAAATGTGAAAACCAGAAATGAGATGAAAACCAGAATATGTCTAAATACCAGGCTTGGTAACTATTGAAAGCTGTTTAAGTCAATATTAAATAAATAAATATGGCCATGAAATATATAAACATTATAAATATATAAATAAATGTAAAGATAAATATATAATTGAGTCAACATATGTCAATAAATAATAACATTTTTATTTCAAAATGACATTTTTCAAAGGACTATGTTTATTAAAGGGATCTTTGTATTTCATAATGCCACATTTATTTCCCAGCTCTTTTTTCATTTCCATCTGTTATATTTAAATGAATGGGGTGTGGTTAAATGGATGGGACATGGTAATTTCACAATATCACCAAAGCAGCACTAAATAATTGAATATACAGCAGCACTGTATACAATGAGGCAGATTGAAGGACAGTAAGCTACATTATGATTGTTCATTGTTCATCTGTGTGCCATGTCTGACTCTGAGAAAAGCATCAGCATTACTGAGAAAGGCTACCAACCCCCTCGACAGGATGATGATACAGCAGCCAAGTCTGTGTTTTCAGGTAAATGTAGCTGACAAGCAGGCTTGGGAAGTAACAGAATACGTGGAACAGTGTTACGTATTTGGGATACAAAAAAAGGTAACTATATTCTATTATAGTTACAGAATAATAGCTGTACGCAGATTATCGATACATTTAGTATAAAACAGGGATAATTTACTGGATTACAATTTTATGAAATGCATAAGGGCTGCAACACCTAATCAACAAAATCAATAAAAATCTATAATAAATATAACTGCCAATAATTTCATTATTAGTTGAACTGTGTTATGAAGCAAACTACGCATGTACTATGTCACTTCATGAAAAAACATTTGAGTGAAATGTAGAAGCAGAAACACCACTAGGACTTTCTCTACTGTATTCAACTCTTTATAGTACACTACCCTGCTGGGCTCATGACATAATTTGTGTTTTAATGTAATCTGCTTAAATTGTCCAGCTTGTTAGGTTTTGTTAAGCAGCAAGTAGCAAAGGTATTTGAGTCAATTGGCTTAAAAAAGTTAAAAGTTAAACTAGCCTATTTCTCCGACCTTGCTTTCGGTTCACAACTTGATCCCAAAAAGAATTGATTCACAAATCTTGGTCATTAAAAACTAAGATTCAAATGCAAATCTTAGAGTTGATTTTTGAGGGAAACAACATCGGGGGGTTTTTCCACTGGAACATAATTCAGATGTGAAAGGTTTTTAACAAATAGTAACAATGTTCAGATGTTTCTAGAAATGGCACAGGAAGTAGGGGTGCTAATTTTCAGGATTCCTTTAACTGCAACCTCAGGTGTAACTGCTAAAACAACAATAATCATAACAATAATGACAATGATAATAATATAGATTGAATGTCATATACGATATATGCTGCTTAAAGTTCCAGCACCCCCAGTGTACGAGCCCAAGGCATCTTTATTATACAGGCATTAATTTTATTTGTTTAAAATTATGTTCTGAATTTCATTAAGTCTGAAATGTTCAGTCTAAGCATGTTAGTTTGTAAAATGAGGTATTTTTCCTTCCACCTCCTCTAGATGGAGCATTTTTAAGAAGCCAGAAGCGCTGTAATGTGCCAGTGGGCGTTTTGTGTGATGAATGCATTGATAGAGAGATGGTGGAGGGTGAATGAGAGGACGGAGTGGGGGAGAGGAGGAGAAAGAGAGCTGTAGCGTTTGATCAGCCTGGCTCAGGGGTAATCACACTCGCGCTGATTAACAAGCTGCGCAAACACACAGGGCCTGATTGAGCTGCCCGGGTAAAGAAAATAACCGGCAGTCTCAGAGCACACATGCCTTGCACTCGTGCAACTCCACCAACCCTCCCACACACACACACACACACACACACACACACACACATACACACGCACACACACAGACTATGCACAAAACTCCCTCCTCATGTCATGCACTGTACAGTATCTCCAGGCGGTTCTCCTCAGTTCCTTTCACCTTGCTAACCTCTCTTTGCTTAAACAACCTTTCTCTTTCTTCACTATGCACTGAATCTTTTTCTACCACCCACCAGCCAAGTCACCTATATCCAATCCTTTTCTCCACTTCTCCATTCACTTCCACATTCCAAAATCAGTTTATGTCCAAGTCTCATCATTTCTTTAGTTGATAAACTCATCTGGAAACTGTAGATTGGACCCAAGAACTGCTGCTGTAATCATGAAGACTGAACATCCTTTCAGCATAAATAATACTGTTTGATTTAATACTATACAGTTGAAGTATAAATTATATAGTATACTACTACTTACTTTACAGAAGAAGTTGAAGATTTATAATCACATTATCCAGCATAACGTAGAGTATGGGTTTTGAGTTTGATTCCTCTAAAGGTTTCTTCCTCATGGCATCTCATGTGATTTTTAGTGCCTTTGTCACCTCTGCCTTGCTCATTAAAGATCTAAATGTACATCTGTATTTCTGTAAAGCTGCTTTGTGACAAAGTCTATTGTTTGAAAGTGCTATATAAATATAACTAAATAAAACTGAATCAAATTTAACTGAAATTAATTGAACTCCCAGCAGCAGCCTGATATAGCTTTCTGATAAGCTACCATATGTTCTTTGACCTGTAATTATGACAGACCTGCTACTGTCTAATTCAGTGTCATTCTAGTTAGCCTCTTTCACCTTTGTGTGTCTTGTGCAATGAAATCAAATTACCGTATTAAATTTGAGTTTCTCCTGAGCATACCAGATTTGCTTAAAAACTCTTCTGGTTGTGGAAGGCATCAGTATCATGGAATAATACTTACTATTTTCTATTTAGTAATATTTACTAAATGCTATATGTAGGTGTACTAACAGGGTGCCAGGAAAACAGTATGTCCATTTACAAAAAGTCTTTAAAAGGTTTTGGTTTAAGCAATATTATTTATTCAAATTTCATAATTAAAATAGATATTTAATAGAGAAAATTAGGGGAAATTAAACAATAGGTACAAAAATAAGATAAGTGAAAATAATAAAAGTGGAGCTGGTTTGTTGTAAAGTACTAACAATATTCACTAGATCTCAGAAAAGGAAATTATGACAAGATTATTTATTACTTTATCAATATTATCTCACCATATATCTAGCTATCACTCACTGTTCTTTGCATAAGAACTGGAAAACATGCCAAGAATAATATTTCATATTTCTAAGAAAATACAGTCTCTGAGTAAATGAGTAAAACAGTGAAACACTTAATGATATGCCTCATTTATTACCATTATAGGTTAATGCCTGCTTGTGACATTTGAATTATTGGTTAAATGCTGATTCAAACTTGCCACAGCTTTTGCATCATTACCATCTGGCCATATGAAAGTAGAAAATAATAATATATATATATATATATATATATATATATAATTTATAATATTATATAATATAATATATCTATATTATTTTTTCTGTTTTAAAACAATGACCTGGCCTTTTCTCTTATTCAACAAAAAATGCACAGACATACCCTTATCAAGAAATCCAGACATCCATGTCCAACAACCACTTTCCCTTGGTAAAATTCTGCTGCAATTGCATATTGGAAGAGGATTGGATCTTATATTTTATGACACAAAAACACTTGATCCAGTCATATTTTTTTTTGCACTCAAATTAATGATTTTTAATTTTATAAAACTATAAATATATTAATATTGTTTATCTTTTTTTTTTTTTTTCATTTTTAAAGTTTAAGGTAAGTTTAAGGCATGACACAATCATTCACAATGTTAACAGAGAGATTCTGGTATGGATGTTTTTACATGCAGTGGGTTTTTTGGAAAGGTTAACTTATGAATACACATAGTTCAGTTCCTTATTTTATATTGGTGCATAGTGCTTTCACAGTAGATACTGCCACAAAGTTGATTGAGTGAGTTTCAGGTCCCACTGAGTCAAAGGTGTCCATGGCAAAGAAAACCATTCTGGCATACAATAAGCAACAAACCCAGAGAATCAGAACGCGAACTCATCCTCCTTGGACCTCTGCTTTATAAGGCTTAGATATTCGTGACTCTGACTTAGGAATACACCCCCTCACACATACTTCACACAGCATGTTGTTCAGGCACATGTGTATGGGCCCCTCCGCAGAAACCTCCTGCTGCCTTTGCGAACTTAAAATGAAACCATATGGACTCATTTATTGCCAATTAGCTCCAGTGCTGTAAGTGAAGCCTCACCTCCATACACTTTAAAACATTTTCATTGAAACCTCCCAGCAGCTGCAAGACTTCATTTCAGTATACAGGTTTAACACCTTTACAACCTCTCTCAACCATACACACATCCTGACCTTGGATACTGAAACAGCTCAGAGTCTTCTGAGCAAAACTTTGATTCAGCTGACCTCAGTTGCTTTAAAAGAGAGTTTAACCAACTTTCAAAAGTCACTCATATGACCTCTGTTTTGAGCTTTACTCCTACCAATACTGAACTCAAAGGAAGAAGCTCCTGGTGGCATCTTAAGTCAACTGTACACCAGAGCTAGGAGCATGAAGTTAAATAAAACTGCAGCTACACATGACATTTTGCTTATGAGAGACTGCTGAAATCTTGCTCAAAACCACATTGTGTCTCAGTCTGTCTAGGTTCTAATTTTCAAGGCCAGGAATATATATATATATATATTTTTTTTTATCTATTTTTGGCTATTTATGTTGGATTGAAGAAATAACTAACCCTAACCCTAACCCTACCACATTTCCTCAGTTTTGCAGGTCCATCACAATCACAACACATGCCTATAGCTTAGTAGATCTGTATGTGGTATGAGTGGGACAAATGCATGTCACTGATTCATGATCTCTTACTCATTTTGTCTATGAGAGAGTGTAAGACCTTGACAATAATGCAGAAAGAGCAATACAGAGACAGATAAAGGGGAAAACAGATGAAGACAGATAAGGAGAAGAAAGAAAGGAACAGAAGAGCAGAGCTCTGTAACAGCAGAGGAAATGCCGGGGTGGTGAGTGTCTCCTGGGAAGAAATGTGTGTGGTCTTACAGGAATATGGTTCCAGATATAAATCACTCTTATGTGCTTTTTGTTTTCTCTTTCTTATGGTTAACTTCCATGCAATGTCAGACAAACTGAAGCTACATCCACATCAATGTCACTTCTTCAAATGAAGCTACCTGACAAACTAATTGTCTTTGTAATTTTTTGTTTTACCCCCGAACACACAGCTCACAGTAAGAAAAGAAAAATGTCTCAAAAGAAGTATGAGTCTTTGAAACCAACTCTATAACCTCTAAGAGAAACAGAATCAGCCGAGATGCAGCTCCAATCCTGATTAATCAATTCACCTGCATGTTTATGTAACTCTTCTTAAAGAGAGTATAGTTTTGATTAAGAAAAAGTAAGTGGATGAAATCAGACACCTTATCTAACACCAGCCTAAGTGTACTGAAGGCACTCATTTATTTGCATTTGTGTCCCAGAATCCTTAAAACTTAATTTAGCAGTCCAGTTTTGCCAATTATCAGTGGATGTCCTATACAATCTGGTCATTTTGATAATACTATAGTACAATTCTGAATTAATTTTGTAATACACAATATATCTTACCTTGTCGCAATGACTAAAAATATAAATATTCAATATTCATGAAAATAGATAGAAAAAGAAAACCCTTGACCCTATCTTCAGGACAGTGTTAGTGTGAAAAATAGAAATGAAGGGAACAGCAAAGCAACTAAGTTTTTTACCTTCACATATGATTTTTAACTTTTACATCACTTAGTATATGACATGAACATATTATCCTGGTAATATAAATGTTATTTTGTAAAATTATGTCATGTCCTTTGTCAAACAGAACAAAGCACAACAATTTTTGGATATTGTTGTATAATTTTAGTATTGTGTGTGTGTGTGTGTGTGTGTGTGTGTGTGTGTGTGTGTGTGTGTGTGTGTGTGTGTGTGTGTGTGTG
>JAQQZR010000017.1:8540610-8578289 GCA_030068235.1 Notoglanidium macrostoma
TATTTTTTTTGTATTGTGTGTGTGTGTGTGTGTGTGTGTGTGTGTGTGTGTGTGTGTGTGTGTGTGTGTGTGTGTGTGTGTGTTAATTTACATATTTGTTATATGTTATTTAGTAAACATATTATGTGCATTGTATACATTAATTTTCACCTAAACAGACTGTATAGGCTGAAAACTAAACAAAATAATGCAGGTTAGCATATAAAATCTTGTTTCAGAGGTATTCTAATCTAATATGGGGAAAAAACCCATAATGCCCAATTCTGAGTATAATTAATGGATAATGAATGCTCTTGTTACATCCTAGGCGTGGCCTAATTAACTCTTCTCAGACAAAGACATCACAAAACATCTGTCATTAATGAATTCAGTGTCTGGTCTCTGGTTCCAGGCAATAGTGCTGGAAATACTCCAGTGAAATATTCTATCCTCTTCTCCCTTGCTCATGATTGATTCCTTATCTACATTTCCTTCATAAACTGAGCCATTTACTGGTAAAAACAAAATGAAACCCCTTTTGTCTCATGTTCCCCTCACCCCCAGTTCCAGGTTTTTGGAGAGTTGACAAAACAAATTTGGAAACTTGTTTTTACGCATTCTTAACAGTTGGTAATGTGCTGCTTGATGTTGGATGCAAGGTTAACAAAAGTTCAATTATATGGAGATAAATAAAAGGCTTCAATCCAGGGGTTCATGCTGTTCTATGCTATGTAGTGTGTTTAGTTTAAAATCATTCATTTATTTATTTATTTTTACAATAAGTGCAGCCGAATGAGTAGAATATATGTGAGGTGTGAAGTGAACTTTTGGGCTGATCTGATTTATTTTCCTTCTACAACTGTAACTAGAAGGGCACTCAGAGAGTGCAGACTTAGGCCAAAGAACAATAGTAGACTCCTCTATGGCATGCAAATCTGCAACTGGAATCACTTTATATGTCTGGATATATTTCCAGTGGAGTCATCGTATTTCTGCACTGGCTATGTTTTGTCAGTATATACTGCCACTACTGGATTTTAAAGTGTATGGCATTGTTGAGTACAGACTTCTGCCAAGCCCTAAGCTGTGTCTTGCAATATTAGAGAAAGTGTAACAAATTTTATGAATCTACCCTGTGACTTGGATCCACTCCAATATTTAATGGGTTCTTGCTTGGTCCACGGTACACCCTGCAACCAAGTTTCATGGAAATCTGTTTGGTAGGCTTTGCATAATCCAGCTTACAGAAAACATATTATAATATAAGAATACATCTACCAATTGAACATGAAGAAGAAAGGGAACAAAATATCTCAGATGTTAACTCAGACTAAAGGAAAGTTTATTTATGTCTATATGTGTCAGAGAGCAATAGTTTCTTATGGTTTCTAGTGAAACAAGGAACTGCAAAACACCCAAAGAGCTCATTGGGGACCTGTAACAGTACCGCATGATCTGATGTAAGCCTACCACCCATTGTGTAACCATATGTTATCATTTGAATTGAACAAAGTGTGTCATCTGTTAGGGGATTGGTCTTAGCAACATATTACAGGCAATTTTTACAGGCTCTTGACCCCAAATACTGTAAAACATCCCATAGGTCTGGTACATTTGAGTCACATTTGCAGCAGTAGCTACCACCATTCATAACACAAGCAAGAATAGGGGAGTGAATCTAGAGTTGGGTCT
Organism: Notoglanidium macrostoma; assembly: GCA_030068235.1. NCBI lineage: Eukaryota > Metazoa > Chordata > Actinopteri > Siluriformes > Auchenoglanididae > Notoglanidium > Notoglanidium macrostoma. The sequence continues at coordinate 8,542,282 of JAQQZR010000017.1, forward strand.
GACTTTAGCATGCTTGTAGTGTATATTTCAATCTGGTCAGCCAGCTGGATTCTCCCCAGAGGCCTCAGCAAAGCTAGCACAATTAATCTCTGACAACTAGCACATCAGCTTACAAGAGATTAGATTATTTTACACCCCCAGAACCTGATGTTCATCATATAGATGTTAGCACCTCACTAGTGGATGGTTTTCCTGAATATTTGGCTTCTATGTTTAACTTTGTGGGTCCTTTAAGTCAATTTATTCTTGATTGTAATGGAATGAAATAGGTTTTGTAGTTAATGCCATTTGGTTGTATAATAACTGCCGCTTGACTTGTCGGATGGTCCAAGCTGGTCGGATGGTCAGCACTCTAGATGGAGAAGCATGGCCCAAAATAGAATTGGCCATCAATGAAAAGATGTCCCAGATTTATTGACAGAAAGAATATCATTAATTCTGATTCCTGTTTTGCTGACGAGGTCCAATTATTTTCTTTCCAAGCCATTCAGCAATTTTAGTCAGGCATGAAACTATAATTATCTATAAACTCTGGGATGATTCAGAATATTGAGAAGTTGCAAGGTAAAATGTAGTTGCTCACTAAAAAAAATCCTACTCTTTAAAAAATTGCACTGCCAGTCTAAAGTTCTGGAAGAAGTCTTGGAGTTTATTATCTTTTCCTACGTTGAATCACTACTGATGTCATTAAAACAGAATACAAATTAAGTAAGGAAAAATATGGAACAAGCGTATATTTTATGTTGTTGTATTGAAGGAAATTGTGTATAGTGTTGTTCAAAAGCACATAAAGCACAAAAGGAGATTCACAGACCTGATTGGAAATTGTAATTAGTGCATTAGTAAAGTCAACTTGGAAGGTAAACAGACTGACAGATGGTTCTGTTATCAGTCATGTTTAGACTGAGGAATAAATTAGGCAGTTGTAGATACAAAAGAACATAAATTCCTCAGTTTTGTGGTATTTTACAGTATTTAATAGAAGAATAATTGAATAAATGTAGCATATTTACAATAACCTAAAACCAGCACATTAAACAAATAGTATTTACTGCATATGATTTTGAAAACCTTTTGACTGGTAGAGAGAGAGAGAGAGAGAGAGAGAGAGAGAGAGAGAGAATATAAGTCCTTTATTTAACCAGGTAAAGTCTCATTGAGATAAAAAAAGAAACAATAAATAATAATGAACAGCAAACATAATAAACACCAATACAACACATACAATATAAACAAATACAGCTGCCACACACTAAAAAATATTGAACAAATTAGTGAACATATGTAATATCCAGTTTCTAGGTAAAGAAATCATGTGCAAAACACGTATAATTTAAAAATCTTCGGACCACTTTATTAGTAAAAACCTGTGCTCAGTAATTCTCAGTGATTTTGACCATGGCACGGTTGTTGGTTCCAGCCAGGCTAGTTTAAGCATTTCAGAAACTGTTCTTGGAGTTTCACACACAATAGTCTCTAGAGTTTATATAGAATTGTGCAAAGAACAGAAAACAGCCAGTGAGCAGCTATCATTCAGTATAATTCCCCCTATCAGCATGCATTGTGACTCTCAAGCTCCCAGTGCAAACAGGGCTTCTGTATTTTGTTCGGTTTTGATCACTAGCCATGTGCGTTTTTCTTTTGGTTTAAGTCTAGTGTCTGCCCTTGTCTTGTTATTGGTTTTTTGCCCTGTTGTGTCTTGATTGTACTCACCTGTTCTGTATTAGTTTGGCCTAGTTTCAGCATGAAGCCTTATTGTGCATTCCTTGTCAACAGATCTGAGCTTTTGTTTCCAAGTTTTTGTACTGTGTTTCCTGGTTTAAAATCTTGCTTGTTTTTCTGGTTGTTATTGATTATCCTCATTTGATGTTGCCTGCCTGTGTTATACCCCATGCTATGGACTTGGATTATGATTCTTGAATATGCCCTAACCTACATGCTGATTTTCTGCGCTTGTGTCCTGCTTCATCTCTCCACTGGGCATGACAGCAGCAGTTTAGATTGTGGAACTACACTGTTGATGTGAGCTGTCAGAACAGAATTGCTAGACTGGTTTGAGGTGATAGGAAGGCTATGGTTACTGAAATGACCAGTTTGAAATGACCATGGTGAGCAGAAAATTATTTCAGAATGTAAAGCAGATGATCTACAGCACATTGGGTTTTACTTCTGTGAGCCAAGAACAAGGATATAAAGCTACGGTGGGCACAGATTCACTGAAACTGGACAGTTAAAGATTGGAAAAAGACAAGGTGACTTTTTTTTATATGTTATGTTACTGCCACATGATAAGCTAATTTGATATTTGCATGAATAAGTAGATGTACAGGTTCCTAATAAAATTGCAAGTCTACTCTAAATCAGTGTTTCTCAATTTTATTTAGATTAAAATATTATTTGGACAATAGCATTTATGATCATTTTGCATGATATGAGTGAACTCCCACTCCTTAGTATGGATGAGTATAAATCCCAGTGATGGTTCTAGGAGAACTACATGCACCTCTTATAAATACAGACTTTTTTTTTACCTTTGTCATAGCATCTTGTTGTAGGACACATGGCTGTAGTAGTTGCACTTGATTAGTAGGTCACACAACCATAACATGAATGTCTGTAGGCTGTACTTGTGCTAGGAACTCAGTAACTTACTCCAGAAGCACATTTTTTTGTCTTTTTAAATTTTGTCTATATTTATTGCTTTAAACTCAGCCAATATTTGTTTTTATACTGGTTTCCGCAGATGAAGAAAAAGAGCTTCCTGGATTGTCTCCATACTGAAGAAAAATTGCTAAACCTCTTTTCCCACAGGATATAACAGAGTCTATCAGATGGAATTTTTATGAAGGGTCCTTTTATAGTAGGTAAAAGACAGCATAATTATTCCAGATGCAGGAACACACAAATATTACTGACATGCCAGATTCAGATGGGACAAAAATCCCAGAGATACGGCATTAATAATTACATTACCCCAGCTCCCTGTTTAAAACTAATCCATTCCAAATAGGACTTGCCGGCTATTGTAGATAGTGTCACTGTGGATCCCAGAAAAAAATGCTGAAAATGCTTTCTAATCATATAACTTCATATATTCTCTCTCTGAGCTATATAGCTGTAAGGTGTAGTATCTCTATTAAAAGTTTTTAAGTCCCTGCAAAAAAAAAAAATACAACTTGCATCGCCTTGATACATAACAGTTTAACCGTGTGTTTACATGAAAATATTTAAGTTATTAGTAGGGTTCCAATTTTGCTCACCAGGTTTTCCTGCTAGAGTGTCCACAAGATTTCTATTTTTGTGACAATGTACCTTGATTTGTTTCAGTTGGTTTCACATCACACCTAATTGTTTGCATGTTTGGGTGTTCCTTTATTAGTCAAGAATTTGACAGCACGTACTCAGATGAACACTTGTTCATGGTAGGTCATGGTGATATACAATTATAGAGACTTAACACACCTGTCTCTAAGATTCAGATCCTAAAAACACTGATTAACAGGGATCAGGTGTCAAAATAAGGTTGGAACTAAAAACTCCAGGGAAATAACCAGGACCAGACATGGGCGCTCCTGTCTTAGAGCTTGTTTTACTTCAGTAGGTCAGGTAAATTAATTTTGTATTAGAGCTACAGAGTGCAATCATTTGAGTAATATTAATAATAGTATGCCAACATTACCTAGTTTAATCAGCTGGGCTAGTGCTGGGTTTTCAAGATACATGGTTGTATAGTTTTATAAAGGCTAACACACATGTTTCAGTTTTGTATCAATAAGAATAGAGATACACCAAACTGTATTTTCAAGATAATACAGTGATGTTCAAACAGACTTAGGCCTGAGTTGTACTTGATATTAAATACATTAAAATGCTTGAAACCACTGCTGTCAGAATAATTCCTCTCATGAGCTATGTCTTCAAACAAGAACAATTACTCTAAATGAAGGTACTAATCTAGAAGGTTCGGAAGAAGGGAAAATATATTTTAGTAGGTTATGTGGAAGGGATATTTAAACTTAGATATCAGTTAGTATTGATAGTAAAGAAAATGAATACTGCATAATTATTCACTTTGAGAGGCATCTCTAGTTATTTTCAGTCTGTTGTTGACATCACATAACATCATGTTAATGTCAATAAAGCAATTTCTCTGGCATGAAGTTATTGCGCTTTTACCAAATATACATGCATTTATACAGTATATGAGTATTCCAGTTGTCATTTCAGAACACTTTTCCTGCGTTTGTTTGCAAGCCCGTATTCAGATATCGGTTATCAGGTAAAAAGATGTTTATACAAGTGCTTGGTCGTTCTCACAATATCATTTTATTATGGACCCTTCATAAAAATGTGCTCCCGCAGTAACGAACTGAACCATGGTTCACTTTGACAAAGATTATGTTTCAGTTGCTTGGTGCGCAGAAGAGTATAGGTGGAGCGCTCACATCTGTCAAAACAAGTCAGACTAAAGAAAAAGTTTAATTCGTAGCACGAAAACCCTGTAAATCTAGACTGAAAGTGTCTAGACTATTTTTAAAAGAAAAACCTTTTTATTTAGAAAGATCACTCACATGTTGGAAATGGAAGCAGAAACACACTTAAAAGAATATGTACATTATACCAGAAACATTTCTATGATACTGGCATGGCTCACAAAAGTTCGACTGTAGCCTACAGAGGGCCTATTCAGCCCTGGATGAAATTGAGGTGGTCTACACAAGCGCTAAATGAAGCTCAACTGAATGTTCTAACAATTACCCTTCAACAGCATAACATTTGGCTGTTCTCGAAGGTCAACAGGCACCACGGGGGTGAGGAAGAAGAAACAGAGAGAGGGAGAAAGGGAGGGAAGACAGGGAATTGTGGGGCGTAGCAGTTGAAATTAACAAATGACTGTAACATTACTCTCTGCTCCAGCCCCCCCTCATTAAAACATTCCCCAAACTGCCCACGTACCCTATAAAGTCCCCTCTTTATTTTTAGGTGCCTAATTAGAGGCCTTTGGCTTGGGCTCCTCACGCTGTGTGTCGACTTTAAAGGGATAATTAGGGATATTGTGTCTAGGCTGCTGTAAGAGCTTAGGGGAAACGGAGCAGAGGGATGGAGAGCGAGCACAGTTGTGTAAGGTGGCTGCCATGTTGGCTCGCTGGCAGCATTGTGAGCAAACCAAGTGGGCAGTCTCTAAATAACTCCTTTTTCCATGACAGAGTTGCTTTGGAGGGCTTCTGGCATGAGAAAGGAACGGCTGGTGAAACTAAAGTGACCTTGCTGGCTCTTTTAATGAGTGTCATTAGTGTGCAGCCGCAGTGAGGGTTTGCGAGAAATATTTCGACAGTTATTTTTCACACCAATCAGGTGTGGAAGAGAGAGTGGTGTAAGGTTTTCTGTGTCTGCTGTGTATTTTCGTCTGTGTATCCATGTGTCAGCTGTGTAGCAGTGGTAGAGTGACTTTCATTATGAAAACTTTCTTTAATCATTAGGATGACCTTCATACTGGAACACTTTGAACATTAAGGCTATTTACCCTTGAGCATACATGCATGGGGTGTGTGTGTATGTGTAATATTATGGATACTAGAGAGAAAACGTTACTGCTTCCTTTATCAGCAGCTTAAGTATAAACCCAAGGTGTGGCCTGAGCAGCATGCATGCTGTTTTCAAACAGTCAGAGAATCCCAGGAATTTCCTTTAAATTCCCATCGGGATGTCTGTGCAGCCTTTCAGTACCACACACATTTGTGAAGAGAAAGCCAGGCTTCTAGGATAAATCTAAACATGCAAAAAAAAACATGCTTACCACTTTTACCAATGCCAACTCTAAGTCCTGTGAGAAAGAGCCTGTTGATTAGGGCTTATGCTGAATTTGGCTTTAAGACAAAAAGAAGCAAAATGAGAAAGTGTGTGTGTGTGTGTGTGTGTGTATGTGTGTATACAAGCCAGAAAGAATGAGAATGGGGGAGCATCTTGGTGTAATGGACTTGGAAGTGTTGTTAATTACATATGAGGCAATAAAAGCATCAGAATTGAGCATAGATGAAGAAAATGATTATAATTGATGCTGTGAATCCATTGGCAGATATCTACATTATGCTAAATAAGATGACCAATATATTTTTGAAAGAGAAAGAGGTGAGCAGAAGGAGAAAGGGACTGGGAATGTGGAAAAAGAAAGCTGCTTTGGTAGGCAGTGAAGAGAGAGCAATGAGTGAGAGAGAGAGAGAGAGAGAGAGAGAGGTGCTGTGTGGCGTGGGCCCCGTGCTGTAAATTGCATCTGTTCCTAATTAGGGAGTGCTAATGAAGGCCCATGTTCGTCCTGATCCCACTGAGAGACGGCCTGGCGCGCAGCCTCTGTCACAAAGAGAAAGAGAGAGAAAGAGAGGGAGAAAGATACTGACGGCTATAACAGCATTTGTTAACTCTATATTCTCTTCATATGATTATATTACAAGATTACTCTTTATACATTATTTACAAAACCTACAAAACCAACTGGTTACAATGCCATATAGGATGAGACCTTGTTTCCTGTAATGCATAATTTGTTAGGGTTCCTACATAGCAGAGGTAATAAGCTCTTAAGATTGGGAACATCACCCTAAATATTCTTAAATATTAAATATACTATAAATGGGTTAAAGTTAAATTACTTGGAAAAACACACACACAGGTAAACTTTAGACAAGCCTTATATGTAGCTCATTTGTAGCTTGAGTGTGTGTGCGTCTGTGTGTCTGTGTGTGAGACCAGCAGGCGTAATTAGCAGAGATTTCTCAGATAACGAGTTTTTCCTCCAGCAGTGAGGGACACAGTGAGGTCAGCCTGTGCTGGACATTCCCACACCCTGTGGTGAATGCAGGTGGCCTCCCTCACTACCACACCTTTCACAGCACAAAACACCCACACACCCACACACGCACACACGCACACACAAACGGCTGTCTTACTATCCTTGCAAGTACCATAATTAGTCATTAGTAATACAGCTATTTAATGCTTTGCCTAAACCTAAACCTAACCTTAACCTCACCAACCAAAATTTTAGCTCTTTTAGTTTTTTTGTAAAAAAAAAAAAAAAAAAAAAAAAAAAGGTCCTTTTCCTTTATGACCAGCCAGTTGTCCCCAAAAGGTCAAATCTTCCTATTTTTATGGGGACATCTAGTCCTCACCTAGATATAAAACCATTTATGTTGCATTACATTGCCATTTATTCCCAGCAGACAAGTTTTATTTTGCATTTTTATTTTGCTCTAAAATAAATGTTAAAAATTAAAAAAAATGTATATCCAGTACTTGTCACTGTGAAGCAAACTAAAGACAAAACTGGTTTCAATTATATTTAAGAAGTTCATATGGATGAACAGTCATAATGAATCATGTCATTTATATCATGCTTAAATTTAAACAAAAAGAATAAAGTCTGTAAATGGAAAAGAAACAAGCCATAAAACAAACATATTTGGTCCATACAAACTTTAGATTCACTTTTCAACAACATTATCCTTTACCATTTATTTCATGGTTAGTAAAAATTTTTATTTTTAATTGCAACCAGTGAGATGATGTTATATCATAATAATGTTTCATTTTAAATACTATTTTCAGTGTTTCAAGCATGGAACATTGTAGGCCAAAATTGCCCTAAGAGTGTGCATGCATGTTTCCTTTTTTTGGCTTTTACTATTGCTTCTAGATACACAAAGAAAAGTATGTTATCATGTAGTTTTTGACAGGGAGTTATCCACAGAGAAAATTCATGTACTCACATGGCTGGGAGAAATAAAAATAAATAAATAAATAAAATTTAAAAAATAAGTTAAATCCAAGTTTACATGTTGCCCCTTCACATAATTGCACATTAAGGATAGAAATAGGTATTCAGACTAATGTAACTACAAACCAGATGTGGAGTCTATATAAACCTTCTGTAGCATTCAGGTGTGTGAAATTTGTTTTGTTTCATCTCTGATGTCTAAAAAGTGATGGCATTCAAGCACACACACACACACACACACACAATAGCACCCTCATGTTCTCCTCCCCTCCCAATTACTGCCCCTGACAGGGGTAAACACTAACTCTCCTCCACTCCCCCACCAGCCTTCCCAGGGCTGATCTGACTCCTCCACAGCCCTTTGATCAGACTAAAGTTCATTAATGCTCTTATCTCTCTTAATTAACTCTCAGGGTCATGGCATCCCTACCAATGCTGACCTGGGGCCAGCTGTTCCAGAGCTCTGCTCACATAAGCACAGTGTGGCCTGAAGCTCACAGTGGAAGTTGGCGGGTCTGGGATCGGTTCTGATCATAATCTGATAAGAGAGGTAGAAAACTGAGATAAGAAATAATCAGAATCTGGTATTAGAGTCTGGAGCTCTGTTTAACCGACATCAAAAGCTTCATGAGCAGATCTCCAGCTTTATCTGATAGTTCTTCTTGATAGGATCCAGGACAATGCAGTCCCTGTACCAACCCCCCCCATTATGACTGTTGCATTACCTCAGACATGCCAATGGGACTTGGACTCAAATGAGGTCATTCTGCCCGAATCTGGCCCTCAACACTGGCCAATACTCTCATGCTTTGAGGTTTTATGAGCACTTTCAAATGAAGACCGCTGGCTTTGAAATTGGAGTTACTCATATGTTCAGCTGGGCCTCCAAAACTGAGGACAAATGTTTGCGTCCTTCCAATATTGCAAACTAGGACAAAACACCTCTTGACTTTACACAGGAGTGAAGCAATGGCGCACTTGTACCAAAGCAATTAATTCACAGCATGCTCGCCTGTCGTTCATTAGGACAAACCGGCTCGGAGGCAATCGAAGGCTAACCCATGCAATTAACAGGGGGGATTAGGTCTGTAAAGAAGACTCCAGATGCTACCACAAGAGAAAGCAAGAGAGTCACATTGCTCTTCAGTATGAAATCTTCCATAACAGGATTACAGTGCAGCATTAAAACTGTGCATTCATTACATGTAACAGATTTACACACCTAAACACACACACATATTGTGTGTGAAGTGGTGACGTTCTAAATCTAGAGGTTGAGAATGAAGTACAAACAGCTGTCTAATTTCACAATACAACAGTGCCAGTGATTCATCAAGATAATTGCCTAGCATTATAACACACCATCACTTCAATAGATGGTAAACAATGAGCCAACATAAAACTGTAGAGTGAAAGAGTTACATGAACACACATTTCAGGCATTGAATGACTCTGGGGACGCTTGCTCTGTCTCTGAGCCCCTGCTTCAGCCTTATGACACTGTATCAATAATGATTAGTTTCATTAATGTCAGACGTGTTGTGCTGAAAGAGGTGTGTGCACACATGTATCTGTGTGGGTGTGTGAGAGAGAGAGAGTAACTGAGCATGCAGTATGTGTACAAAGTTATTTGGGAAGTGAGACTGGAAGGTGGGGTGTTAAAAAAAAAAACTCAAGTGAAGACCCTCGATGTTGCTAATTCATTTACAGATTTAATTAGATGGATGGAGCCCCTCACAGTTATTAAAACAGGGGGGGGAGAAAATGTTGCCAGCACCGCAGCACTTTTTAATTATGGCTCCAGATCCCTGCTTGCTGACGTCTGGGGAACTGCTTAATTAAAATCCTCATTATTTTACTTTTAATTAGTTCCCCCCTCTTTTGTTTCCTCTCGCCATATGGCCATGTTCCGTGGTCAAATCAACTTAATTGAGCTAATTAAGCTGATCAGTTTAATTATTCAAAGCTCTATGATTGGATGGGATTGCGGCCCAATCCCCCCTACCCCCCTCCCGTTTTTCATCACCTCCTCATAAAGTGTTTGTGTCATTCCATCCTTCTCCTTCTCATCCACTGTCTCTCGTTCTCTGCTATATTTCTTCTTCCTTCTTCGTGCTCTGTAATGACATACATGTAAAATCAGATCAGTCTTGCGCCTGAGCAATTTACCCCTATGCACAGCCTCAGCGTTCGAGGCCTGAAGTTCCACAAGCAGGACTGGATATTGGGAAATTTTACCAAAGGAAAGAATGGTGGCATCTGATTGTTGTCTGTCAGCCGAAAGCCCTATGCAGGTCAAATAAGCTGTTGAAGCAATACTAATGTTTTCAGCAGTCATGACAAAACAAAGATGGACATTTTATAGTTTTTTTAACATTTAATACTAAATCAGTATTACCATTCATGTGTGTCAGGTCTGTTGGGTTGCCACATAAAAGCAGATGCAGACAAATAAGGCTCGTTTGACATGTTTCCCCTTGTGTTATTTTTAAGGCTTGATCTAAAAGTCATGGCCTTTAGTTTAGTTGTGTTATTACCAAGCTACCTGTCTACTGGGGAACCATCTGGGCCACCAAAAGTTCATACATTCTTGTACCTACATATATACATCACATTTTTATCTGGCATCTGGCATTTGCTATAAAAAATTGTTGACATCACAAAACAAGGAGGGAGTGAAAATATGGATCACCTTTGTTTCCTTTTACAGTCCAATCATCACTCAGTCATCTCATGGTTTAGCCAGTTAGATATCAACCCTTAATCTTACCATATAAAACAATGGGCAATATCTGTTTCCCTTTTCCAAGAACTATTACATGTTCGGCAATAGTTTGTCATCAGGGCTTGCTGTAATATGCCCCCACCCACCTGTACATGCACACACAGGCCATTTGCCAAAACTCCTTGCTGTTCCTCCGTCATTGGATCCCAACAGCTGTGGAGTTAAAGTGATGGCAGCTGGAAAACAAAATGAGCCATGGCTGTATGAATAGCAGGCAGCACAGAGCCTGTGCATTGAGCCAAAGGAACAAACACAGACACAGCTGAAATAAAGAGTGTTATAAGTGACTTAGGTCAAAGATATCATGTAATACCCTTCTCTCAAACTAAGACCTTTATTGTATAAATGACTGACCATCAGACCGAGAACTGGATTCCTGTAACACAATACAACACAGCACAAGGTCCATGACAACTACAGAAGTTATTTGTTCTATATTGTAGTACTTGGTCACCACAGAACATTTTCCATAAATACAACGACAGTTACTGGGTGACTTCACCAATTGTAGCTCTATATAGACATCAAATGGATCACTGAATATGGAGAAAATACCTGCTAAAAGGTTTTCAGACCAGTCACACAAGTACGAAGTACAGGTAATGTGGTATACCTGAACTTAAAATGTGAGGTCAAGTTACTGTTCTGTGCTGGTTTAAAACATTCCAATCTCTAGGTGTGTTAAATGCATTTTAGGTACACTTGGCATATTTTAAAAACATTTATATCTGTTAATCTGTATTGTCAAAAAAAGTCATACATTATATATGTTCACACTTAAATTATGGACAGCATTCATATTGTGTACGTGCTTGTGGCTTCTGCGTCATCTCATTAAAAAAAATCTCTCCCTCATTTTTCTCTCTTTGTCTTTTTTTTTTATTCCTTCACACAACATGAGGCGAGGAAACAATGCAATTGCACCAATTTGCATGTGTCAATTTGTTTAATTAGTGAATTTGAAGAAAAGTGGGAAGAAAGACATACAGTTCGGTTAAAAAAAAAAAAAAAAGGACTTCTTGTAGTGCACCTGAAAGAAAAGTTCTTCTTTACTCTGCTCTCAGGCAAAGCAGCTCGACACAGACCTGCTTCCCAACACTGTTAATTGGCTTTCGAATATGTCAAGCTAATTAGTAATGCACAGTTGAGGCTTGATTAGTCTGAATGTGAGGTGTAACTTGCATTGCCAGGGGATTTTTTTTTGAGACCCTTCCATCACCACCCTTCCCTTATCAAGATATGGAGATAATTGCAATTAGGATCATTTGCATACGTAAATGAACTTGTCTACTGCTTTTTTCTGCAATCCCAGGCTGTGAAATAAATCACTGATAGCGTATCAGTGCAAGCACATGTGTGGAGGATGTAAAGCTGCCAAGCTGTAGATGAGTGTGACAATCAGAATTAAAACTCCCCCCCAAAAAAAAAACCCTTTGCATTTGCAATTCCAAGTCTTCACAAGTAAACTATTGAGGAAACAGGAAATATTGTCCAGTGCGGCTGGGCTTTATATGATACTGTAACTGGGTTGTGTTAAAATAAGTCATAAAATAGACAGAGACTGTAAAATTGATATCACAGTTTTTCAGAAAGGAATCAGTTTTTAAAATCAGATCAACTTTGTAAATGTACAAGTTGTAAGCTTGCACTGATGGCCAAAGGAATAGGGGTGTAATGCAATGCCACTATCTGTATCTACATTTTTTTAGCATTCAAAATATTCAAATCAGAAGTGGGCATGGTTTGGGTTGGGCTAGTGGAGCAAACCCCAGACCAAAAGAGAAATGAATTGTACACCTCCTTTTTGGATCATGTTAATGAACGCAGTCTTTGTCCTGAGAACAAGGTTGCCAGATTCTCTGTATAATATCCACATATTACAAATACTTCAAATCAGGAATGCATGCACACACTGTTGACTTAAAACAGAAAAATGTAGACACTTTTTTTTGTATTATTTCTAATCATTTTGTGCTAGTTTCAGTGGTTTTTGAACAAGCTTTCATAAGCGGTCCTTAAAAGCATCGCTTGAAAGTGAAAACCTTGTGCTCATGTGATTTGTTTGTGTTGTCCTGCAGGATCCCAGTCGTAATGTGCACACAATCTGAGGCTTTCTGGCAAGCTTTTCCAAAAAACAAAAAAAAAACAAAAGGGTCTACTTATTATTTGTATCTGTATTTGTCTTAATTAAGATACATTATTTTTGCTGTCTGAATGTTGTATTTATATTCAGTTACATCTCTACAATGGACACACGGGGAATGATCAAATTCAACACTTTGTGTAGAAAATGAACACAAATGTGTGTACAAAAACTGTCCCACTTTTACATTAAGAAATTATTCAACTTAACCCATACTCTTTTAAGTAAAGAACTTAAAACAGAACTTGATTCATTTAAGAAGTCACAGCTGGCATTTACCTCTTGCCCAAAAACACATACACAGACCTAATGAGCTACACTTGGAACCCATTGCAGTCTGAATAAACATTTTTTTCTAATCATAAAATGAAATTGGAAATGAACACCTTGTGATTGTGGGCCAAATGTAGCAGTAAAAAAGTAAGGATGCTTTATTCAGCTAATTAAATAAACAAGAAATAGGGAGAGGTTAATGCCAAAAAGCAATTAGAAAAACACCATAGTGAGCAAACTTCTCAAACCTCAGCAAATCAGCTTTAATGAATGAAGGGGAATAAAGAGTGGATGTAGAGAAGGTTATGGCAGTGGGGCCGAGAAAGAAGAAAAAAAGCTGGATTATGTGGTTAGCTGTTGGAGCACGGTTAACAATGCTGAAGTAGAGCGCTTTTTTTTTCCAAGCATCAGATTAAAGTCAAATTAGGTAGAAAGAAAGAAAGGAGCAGAATCCAAGCCTGGAGCACATCGCACTCTTAATTGCATTCTGTAATGACTGAGGCTCGAGTGTTTGAATTCCATTCCTGAGGGTAATCGACCATGGTTTTCAGACCGGAGAGGTGCCCTACCTTTCTCTTTCTCTCTCACACACACACACTTGTCTTACTCTCCTTGTGAGGACCTGCCACAGACATACTTAATAAAACTAATTTTAATAATGCTTTACTTATTCCTAAATCTAACCCTACTTTGAACATTAGCAACTAAAAGCTTAGAAACTTTGCAACTTAACCTTTTGGCTCTTTTTAGTTTTTAAATAACAGCTGCCTATGCGTCTTCACATTGTCAGTTACCAACCACCCCCAACCCGGCAACACCCACGCCCACATGTACACGCTCACATACCCAGCCCCATCAGCCCCAAAAAGCCTCATCACTTTAACCAAACACATTTCACAAGACCATACATATTGGTTATAGTTATTTAATAAGTACTTTTTAACTATACAGATATATCATTTTAAATGCACTTTTGCTCAGAAACACAAATTTCTGATGCTGAGCACACAATACAACAGTAAAAGACAAGAATATATACATTTGTATTCTATTCTCCTTGTTTCCTAACCAGGACATCAGTACATCAGGCCCACAGAAACACAAACTCCTCCCAGTGGCGTGAAACAGGCAAACACCAGCAGTACAAAATCTCACACAATCATAAGTTACGCAAATTGTGTTTTTACAGAGTATAAACCACTAAATTTCAGGTCTCTCTCTCTGTTGGAAGGAAAAACAATCGACGTTATCCATTAGCCGTAACAGAGTCCACCGCACTTCACTGTCAGGAGTGTTTCGCGTAACATCCATGGTGTCCTCAAAAAGTGTCTTAATAGCAAATCTTAAAATCAAAACTGGAAACATGGGCCTCCTTTCCTCATCCTCTGTGTTTATCAGCAGGGTTCAGTTAGTCATCCCACAGCCAACATTATTAATAACGTTAATCTTCTGTGCTTGCTCATCTTACCCTGAACATGAAGAAAGAAGCTCTTCCAGCCTCAGAGATTTTAGTTCAAAAACATGAACTTCTGTTTTCAAGCAAAGCTTTTGAGAGTACGTGAAGGTGTGTTCATCCGCAGAATGGAGGGACATCAGCGCCTCTGAAGCAAGGTAAAGATGAAGTGGGAGAAAAGTTGAAGAGAAAAAGAAGGACTAAACAGAAGGCACGCTGTGCTGTGTTAAGTCCTTGTCCCTTTAGCATACCTGCACACACAGAGAGAGAGAGAGAGAGAGTTTGATAGTCAGATATGTTCTAGCATTCAAATGAAATATGTTTTAGTCCCTAGAGATATGCTAGTACATCAACAGCAGCCTGCATTGCAGATGGTTTTCCAATAACAAATGACCATGCTGTTACTCAGAGTAAGAGGAGTTTCATTTAAGGGCAAATTTTTTCCTGTATGTGAAGTAGTTTTATTTCACTAACTAGTAGCTTATCTGTATACATGAAATAAGCTCCAAAACTGCTGAAACACCAATAGTATCGGTGTTGTTCATGCTGGCAGCAAATTAATGTACAGTAACCCACTATGATGCGTCAACCTGAGCCAATATAATACGCCTGAATTTTTCCACACTTTGGAATAAGAGCCTCTGATCAGATGTGATGCTTTAACTAAAAGGAAAACAAATCCATGCAGGAGTCTGAAGGAAAGGAAATGAAAGCCCAATGTCTGTAGTTTCACAAGAAAGCAGCAGTGCATTTTCCAAAGCAGCACATTTTTCTCCAAACGGGGTGTGCAGGCTGAGGTTTGCTTACTATTGAATACTTTTAACTTCATGCCACCATGTAAAGAAAGGACGCACCAATTTTACATTTTTTGTTTGACAGAGACTGTAAAATTGATTTCACAGTTTGTCAGAAAGGAATCAGATTTTAAACCGGACCAACGTTGTAAATATACGAGTTGTAAGCTTTGCACTGATGGTCGAAGGAATAGGGGTGTAATGCAATGCCACGATCTGCATCAGTGTTTGTTTTGCATTTGGATGTAAACCAGAAGTGGGCATGGTTTGGGTTGGGCTATTGGAGCAAACCCCAGACAAAAAACTAAATTAATTGTACACCTCTTCGGATCATATTAATGAACCCACTCTTTGTCCTGGAAGCAGGGTTGCCAGATTCTGCGTATAATATCCGCATATTACAAATATTTCAAATCAGTAATGCATGCACGCCACTGCTGATGTAAAACTAAAAGTGTCTACCTTTTTCTATTAAGAGCTAGATTCAAGACTTTTGTGTGGTTTTTGAATTGTAGTTGGGGTGGGGACCTGGCAACCCTCTCAACAAGCTTTCATAAGCAATTTGGATACCTTTATTTCACTGTAAATGGCTAGATATTCACTAGCGATTGGTGGAGATTTATGTACCCCTGATAAACCCTGCTACAACTACAAAAGGCAGTAAGGCCACTTTGCACTTTAAGTTCCCAAATTTAATTTGAGAAAGAGATGTTTGGAATTCAACTGGAACATTTTATCAAGAAGTGATTTACCTCTTTCCAGTTTACTTCCAGCTCTCTTTCTTATACCAGGTTTATGTAAAACACTCTTTTCATTTCATTTTCATTCATAATCATCAGCCAGAGAGGTGCCATCATTCTACACATAATTTCTCTTCTAGCTTCATGTGCAGTGTTTCCCTTTCCCTTCATGTGTAGTGTTTTTTGAAATGACTAAATCCAATACGTCACCATAAAACCTGTTTCCAACATCTACATTAGAGATGCAAATTAGATACTTTGTTAATCATTTTTACAAAATTTTGCTTTTGCAAGATTAATATAGCAGGTACCTCTATATGCATTATGCAAATAAGTCCTTTAACAAATCACTGAATTTGTTTGTGTGTGCTATGGCCATCCTGACCAATCTGAAATATTCCAGATGATTCCATGTTCATATACATCACATCAGGGCTCCCATAAGGGTTTTTTTTTTATTATATAACATACTGCAAGGCACATTACAATCAAAGCATATGGCATAGCAAAGTATTTGTCCATAATCATGCAGCCCTATGTAATCAGTGAAACTAAACGGTGTAATGTTGGTTGCAGATGTTGTTGAGCATGATGGAGGTTGTGAATCACCTTCTGGTCAGGCAGGAGCGTGCTGCTCTGTAGTGGGGCCAGGTGACTGCTGAGCATGCCTCCTCCAGGCCGGTCATGCTCACAAAAGATGGTGCCATTGACATAGTGGAATCTGTCCCCGGGCACCAACCGGTTCCGACATGTAGCACACGTGAAACACTGCGATAAAGGTGACGGAACAGGGTAAACATAGATCTAAATACAAGAATGTGGAAGCAATGATTGACAATGTAAAAATAAATAAATAAATAAACAAAGTTAGTGATTTCATTTTCCTATGTGCATAAATGCAATGTTAACTATCCTGAATTAACTTAAGGTAACTTGAGATTTGTTTAAGGTAACTTAATCAGGATGTGTTTACTTTGAATTTTTTGGGGATCTACTGATGCCAAACTGTCTGAGATGGATGACAAAAAAAAAAAAAAAAAAAAAAAAAAAAAAAAAAAAAAAACAACAACTAGTTTCCTCACCAACCATAACCAATATGATAGACTGTAAAAATGCCAGCCCTTTTTTTTTTATCCTGGATAATTTTACAGTGAAGTCACAGAGTATCATACAAAATCAACAGTACTTTTTCATTTCTGCGCTGTAGACTCACCTTCAGGTGGTAGACGTTGCCCTGCGCCCTCATCACCATCTCACTGGCTGGAATCGACTGACCGCATGCACTACAAGCCCCACTGTGTCCAAACAACCTGCAACCAGTGTAATGGTCAGAAAATGTTCCTCGCAGCCTGGAACTCCATAATGAGCTGAAAAGAGCATGACTAAGCTTGTACTAGTAAATGCTAACCACAGTTTAAATGAAGTGCCTTAACTTCTTCCTGTACCATGTTACCACATACATAATGATCCCATCATGTCTGTTCTGAAGGTACTACATCATTACCGATCATGTTTCCATAGATCAAAAACACAAAGTAAACAGTTGAAGGCACAGCCAGGATGTTGGGTTTTTTCCCCAAAATACAGGACCATAATTTGAGAACCGGAGCATTGTAGGTCTCCATGGCAGGGTACCAATGCCCTCCAGGCGTCAATTGCACCCTATCTGCTAATGTGGCAGAATAATTGGTGGCAGTGGGTGGGACCTGAATAAAGGGAGCTTCTGATCCACCCTTGCCTCCTCATTAGGGTACCCTTGGTTAGCTTACTGCCTGGGCTTGAGGTTGTTGTAAGAAATTTTAGGAGAACACCCAAATTAGTTCAAGCCCTACTCTTGATGAACTAGAGGGGGAAAAAAAAGAAAAAAAAAATCCTGGCATCTGCATGCAAGCACACAAATATGGTGTGAAATAAAAAATATTTTATGGGATGATGCTTTATTAATATCATATATTTTACCATTTGTACCAATGGTCTGTATGAATGAGTGAGATTGTACATCACAGAGTAATCCTTAGCATGCACACAGTTTTGATTGTAATCATTTAATCTCTTCATTCATTTTATATTCAATCTCAGAAGTGATTTTAACAAATCTATTCGTGATCCGTTTTAACACTTCAGGCAGATTAAGCCCCAAAACTGTGCAAACCTATTTCCTCCACCTGGAGAAAAAATGAAAATTATGTAATCAGTAAATAAAGAACTGAATGAACTTAGAAATAAATAATGCATAATAAATAAATACACCATGCCTATTGTTCCCAGGAGAGACGACAGATCACAGTGACCCGGACCAGAATAAAGCAGTCACTGAAGATTATAAATAAATAATAATGAGAAAGTTTCTCATTATGAGATGCTAAGCTTCGAGAAACATTCTCATTACAAGGACTTAGTAAATAGGTTTTTCCCCCCTCAGATCTGGCCTTTTTATACAAAACACATCCCGTGCAATTATGCAAACACAGACACTTTAAGCAACACAAAATATTGGTGTGCATGTGTCACCTGGAAATTCGTAATTCAACACAAGATGCATTCCGAGCTGCAACATGGAGGACACGGGCACTTAATTTGGCCAGAATTTAATTTAATAATATTTAATTAAAATATTTGTCTCTGTGAAATAAGGACGCACACCACACAGCACACAAATTTATGATTGTTGTGGTTATTATTTGTAATCCTGTTGAGATTCATCGTCTTCACTCAAAAATTCACAGAAATTTCTCAGAAGATCAGGTTCAATCTGTGTTGAGTAATATTTAAACTATAAATGTCATGAGCCACTAACTCCGCCCACAGCTCCATTGCACCCAGAAGTGTTTCATCTATATATACTTTTAGTCACAGATAGTCTGGTGGCCAGCCCGCCATTGCCGTCTTCCTCCTGCTCTCTCCTCTTTATTCTCTTTCTATCCTCCCTTCTTACTATCGCTATCCTGGCACTGAACATAGCCACAGTAATGAATTTTTGATCTTAATCCAAACAGTAATTTAATAAGGGGGAGGCAGAAAGCAGCACTGTTCGTCCTAATTAATGCTCCCTTCTTTTATCGGACCTCAGGCTCCACACCGCTCCATTTGGCAAAGAGTCTCTGCCCTTTTGATTAGCTACAGTACATTATACATATTTAATATGCTGCAGTTTGAATATGCTTTACGGCGTGCATGCAGGCGAGTTAGATGGATGATACGCTGTCCCAAATCTACACATACATATTTGTGGCCAAACTTTCAAAACATCTAAACTTTCTGCCTTTAAACTCACAAGCAGGATGTACAATAATGTACAATACTCACCCTGGTGCTGTCCGTACTAAAAAATATATAGAAATCATTATTAATGACGTTACATAAAGTTGTTTTGTTGTACAACCACAAATTGGCTCTGAAAGCTGCATGCAGAGCACTGCACCATGGCTTAAAGATGGAGCCCTCCTGCTTGGACTGCACCCCTCATGTCAAATGCTTTGTTTGTTTTTCAATAAAGGCCTGATTTCCATCTTAATCTCGGGCTGATTATGACTTAGAATCTCCATCCATGTCCGTTGTTAGAAAGTCGGCGCCAGTACGATGTTATCTGCCCTCTTGTACCAATCAAGGCCTTTTGGGGGTCTGTAAGACTGTTGCCCTCTAGAGTGTGTGTGACCAAGCAACTGCAACACTGAGCACAGGCAGTAAACCATCAGTGTGGCTACACCAAGCACTCTCAACACACTTGGCACTGTGCTGATCAGTGTGGGCACCGGGGCCATGCGGTCATGGGCCAATGCACCACCGCACACATCCAAACAAGTAGAGGTCAGTTTCAAAGCACCTCATAATTGCAAACAAATCTAATCTGTTCACCTCTGGAATTCAGCGGAACACACACACAAAAGAACAGAGGGCGAAGAGAACTGGGTCATCATTGTCGCAGCATGCAAGCGAGCGGAAATGGTCATTAACTAATACCACAGGATTTTTGGACTTGGAAAAGGAAGTACAAGAAGAGGTCACATTTTTTACGTATAAACAAATATATATTTGCAAAATTTCTTGGCAATGCATTTCGGCTTCATCCCTGATTTAATGGTTAAACAGCATTTTTAACCATCCATCCTAACATGCCTCAAACTAAACAAGCCTTGACGCATGGGCAAGTCTTGGAGGTCGGGTCTTTTTGGGATAGGAACACATGAAAGGAGTGTGGGAGGCCATCGAGGGATGTGGCTGCTCCCAAACCCATGTTGCACACGCCCACACAGTTCCTGTCATGACTGAGGCATTTTATATTCTCTTGTCCTGGCTACTGTATGTGCACACAGCTTGGTTCCCAACAGGAAAATAAGCTACAGATGGCTTCAGAAAGGCTACACTCCTCAGCATGGTACAACACGGATGGCCGCGTCAGCCATTAGGTAGAACATATGCATGCAATCATGCTTATGAGGGCTGAGAATAAAAACCTACTCATTTTGGTTTCATGCTGGATGAAATTAACAGCTATAAACTTTGAAATAATGTTGATTTCAGACAGATGGACACAAACAAGTAAGAACTAAAGTATCTTAATTGGTTTGTTATGGATCTACACTAATGAGAGGTAACACACATATTGTGGTAATTATCATCAGCGTGTTCCCCTAGATAAGGTCACCGCAAATAAAGTTCAGCATGTCATTCCATTTTTCCGTACCTGATGTAGTCGTTCCTGCAGAGGATCATGCCCCCCTTGCTATAGCAGGTGGTGCCGATCTCACCCAGCTGTGCCTGGCAGCACGAGCACTTCAGGCAGCGCGTGTGCCAATAGCGGTCCATGGAGAAGAGCAGGAAGCGGTCAGATATGCGGCCACCACAGCCGGCACACGATCGGCCTGCTCCTCCTCCACTTCCTCCTCCACCAGTTACAGCCACAGCTGACGACTCCACACGGCTATTCACCATCACGGGACTGGAATATAGAAAATGCAGTGAGTAAACGCTAAATGGACTGGAATTAAATTCCAACATCTGGATTAATACTCATGAGAGAAATCAACATGTCTGGCAAATCCATTAGCCTTAAACAGTCTGTACTCATTATAAAATAACTGTTACACAAGATAATTCTGAGTTTCAGATTCCCTTTATTTCCCCCCTCATAGGATCTCTCACGATCACCAAAACCATTTGTTTTGTTTTTTTATTTTCTGCTCTTCTGACTCTCATCCTGTAAATGTGAACGATCACACAAGGATCCCCAAATGACTTCCTTAAAACCAGTCTATGCCTATAATCTATGTTTCTGTGGATGATCTCACCTGTGTATGGTAGATTTGCACCTTTTACCATCTGCTGTATTAATCATAAAGCCTGTCCTGCTCTTACCCCAGAACTCTTGCACAAAACATGATCAGACTGCATTCTTTAATGAACATAATCCCACCATCCACCGTCACTCAGAGAAGGATGGGTTCCACTTTGTGTCTGGTTCATTTCAAGGCTTCGTCCTCATGCTGGCTCAGTGAGAAAGTAAAGTACATGCCAAACGTACAGTATCAATTTTTTAAACAAACCACAATGACAAAAACAGGCAAATCGAGACAGACTGGCATGTTGTCATAAAAATGCAAAGTAATGGGGCTAAATCAGGCTTGAGGTTATGCACATAAATGAAGCAGGTTTGACTGACACACCATACCAGATGAAATCAGTCATGCCATGAAGCACTGCTGTATCCTATTTTGTGAATGTAGTTTTTACTAGACATCATTCAAAATTACATAACAGCATTACAAAATTAAATGTCTTTTTTTTTTCTCCTTAGGCACTGATTATGTAGTATGCGCTACCTATGAGTATTTCTGCATCAAAGCCTTCAACAAGAAGTCAGCTTACGGCAAAGAAGATATAAAGTGCATTATTTTGGCTGTTAATGCTGAAATTCAAGTCCTTCACTGTGCAGTGCATAGCCTTCGTATTTTATATTTACTTTCTTATCAGTGCATCAAAGAAGAAACAAAAAAAGGACTCTGAGGAGCAAGTCCGTCTATAGTTAAGTAATTAAAATCTGTGTTGGGTTGTTCACTACAAGATTGCTGATGTTGCTGATGGCCAATGTAAAAGTATCCATTTTTCTGCCCCTACATCCAGAACATGATCGTTTTCGTCGAGGATCTTTTTAGCCTTATATGGTGATCCAATGAGGCGTGTGCAGCTCAACGGGTCATTTTTTAAATACAATGTTTTGATTGCAACCCATGATATAAACATTATTAAATTATCATTATATGAACATCCTAAATTGTAATGCTGAGATAAAAGGTAATCACTTCTACTGAGTGGAGGAAAGGGCTGAGACCATCGAGTTCTCCACATCAAGAGGCTCGGACATGAAGCAGAGAAGAGGAGGAAAGAGCTGGGCTTTATGCTTATCTCAGGCTCTTGCACATGTCGTTTCCTCTCTGTGTTCTCCTGAAAAAAGGTCAACCGGCAGCAGACAGGAGATGCTAAAGCAAGGCCAGGGGCCATGACTGAGCTCTTCTGATTGAAGAGGTCAAGAAGGGGTCAGCAGGATGATGGAAGGCAACAGGAAGGCCACGTGTGTCCTGCTCCAAACCAAGCTCAAACGCTTCTTTCAAGTCATATTTCTCTCTCTGGGCTCACTGCTTGCCACATGCTTTCCCACGACCACACAAATACAGATACCCTCCACTGTCGTAATATCAAGACAATGTAACATGTATTGGCAAAGTACACATATATTTAACCCGCAAGCCTATGTATATCAAGCAGAAACACAACTCAAGCTAGTGAAAGACAGGACATAGACAAGAGCTTTAAATCTGCTGAAGCACCTAGAGTTCAACCGATCGCCTTACCCCAAATGATTACCATCTTCTCCGTCCATTTCTTTTGAACGGATATGACTCAGGAAAAAAAAATTAAATTAAATCAAAACCAGACAGTAGACAATTGTCTTTTTCTTCTACAGGTAATCTTGAAAGTGTGTCCCCCTGTAATGCTCCCTTACTCTTAACTGTGAGAACTGGCTAAACAGGTCTAATATCCCTGTGCGGCAGGCTGCGTAAGCACTTCCTCTGCAAATAGGGCGACATGTTCCAAATATCCTAAACCTGACATGAAGCTACACGCCTGGCTTCCTGCTGGAAGGCGGACGAGCTGCCCGTTCCAACACCATTGACTTTAAGGCTGAATATACTACTGAGGAGCAGATTGGTGGCTTCATGCAATCATAAAGCAGTATACCCTTTTGCAGAAATATATGATCAGTTCATTCAGATATCCTGAAAATTAAAAAAATTCATTACAATTTTGCATCTGCCTCCACCCCTTTCAATCTGTATGCTTTAAAACCTCAGTTTATTCCAAGCACAAACCGGCTTGATACCATTCTGCAAAGGAAGCGCTGTGATTTGCGTCCAACTGCCTGCACTATTCAAAAGCAGCTCTTCAAATACTTTAGCCTGCAGTTAATTTCATGAGAATGCAAATCCCTGACTTTTTAATCATCCCTCTGCTGCAGACCTGAGAGTGAGAGACAATGCTCATGAATGGGACCCTGGGGGAATATCACACGCCGCCGTTTCAATGCAGAACAATTATATTATCCCTCTGAGAACTTAGGTAAGCTAATCCTCCTCCGAAACACTCAAGCTACAGGTTCAAAACCGCGTCTTATCTGCTGCCTCGCAGAACTTCGCTCGGCTCTGCATCAGCGCCTCGGTGTGCACATGAGCCGAGAAATGAGGACCAGATTTAAGATTTAACCGGCAAAATAAAGTGAATAAACGTCAGTTTGAACTCAAATAAAGTCGAAACTACGTTTACGTAGCCGTCTTGTTTTTAGTGATAAAAGATTTTAAACACGAATTAGCGAACACTTTAGTTTAAACTGCGCTCTAACCTAAACAGTACACTGCTTCTAAACAGGCTGAGAGTCAATTCCGTAAAGAGAGTCGATTCTCCGATTCCAGGCATTAGGATTCAAAAGTCGACTCCGAGTCAACACGTCGCGAACTGACGAGGACAAATGAGAAACGCCTCATCTGACATCAAATGTCTGGTAGGATTTTTATAGCAAAACCCGCTTAACACCGCCCATGCTAAAGCATCTCAACTCTACTTAGAAGAAGTGGAGGTAATTTAGCTAGCGTTAGCTCTTTAAATTATTATATGTTGCAAAACAAAAATAGCAGTGATTAAGTTGGCAGTTGTCTTCTGACTGTTTTACGACATGCCTTTGTCCTGTCCATTGTTTTAGTTTTTGGTAGTCATGACTCCTCGGAATCGACTCTTGGAATCAATTACCAACACATGGACGACGAGTCGACTCCTAGATTTCTGGACTCGATCAGCCCTGGGCAAACCGTTACTTATGTGGAGAAAATATAGTAGGATTTTGACCTTATGTTTAGTACGGATGCACATTATTCATTCAGGTAAATAAAAATTCATGAACTCACGAACTAAAACCAAAGTGGGGAGTTTCACAGACAGTTGCTTAAAGAAAACCGTGGGACTTTTTTGCTCGTGGAAATCCTCCGAAGTCTATATTTTACTCCTCCCCTGTGATTCAAAGGATGCCGTCAGAGAAAGAAAAGGTCAGAGAGAAAGACTTGACCACTCGGTTCCGCTCCGCTAACGGGACTGATGGATGAAAATAAGCAGGAAAACAGGGCGCGAGGTCATGAGGAGAAACACAACGCCACCCCTGTGTGCGCGCACGCGCGCGCAGACTGATGGATTGCAAATGAGAGCGATGGATCGGTCCGTTTATAGAGACAAATCACAGGGCATTAATCGCCGTGCTAATCGAGTCTGGGGGGCTGCTTTTGGGCAATTTAAACGTTTTAGGTATGCATGAAAGAGCTGTGACGTTAGGAAGGTTCAACTGAGAAAGAAAAAGAAAAAACCCTCATGTGCTAAATCAAAGGGAAAAAAATCACTTTTGTGCTTGCTTTAAATCTTATTCTGCACACAGTGCATGTTAAACCTTAAGATTATCCATATAACGACAATTAACCAATTTAAACACCCAAGTCAAAAGTTTAAAAACAGGATTGTACTTTTAAAATAGAAGTGAATCTCCTTTTCAAAAGAAATATATAGCCTAGGTTTACTGCTATTATACCCAGCTACGTGCATATGCCAGAGTGAGTGACGCGTAATTGCCTAATTAAAATAAATTGCCTAAGTCCGCGCGCTCAGTGCAGTTTTAGTCTCTATAAATAGCAGCAGAAGCCAGTGAGCAATAAGCAGAGCCTGCTGGAACTAAGGCACTTCAGTAATATATCCTCCTCTTTTAATAATGCGCTCTGGGGCCATAACTGCACGCCTCACCATTTCATTACAACAGCTTGCTCTCTCTCTCTCTCTCTCTCTCACTTTAAATTAACACTCCGGTGATGGCTTAGACTCCCTATTGAGCATAATTTCTGCACAGGAGAGACGTGAAGTCTCCACAGAAGTGGCCTAGAAGTCAGCAAAAGTGGGTTCCTCTCCTTCCGAGAAAGGAAAAAGAAGTGAAATTGCCCAGTAATCCCATGCAAACGCAACGTAATGCCATTCAAGTCTATAATGTTTTCAGTAGTCGAAACTGTCTACTAGTTCAAGTTAAGTCACTAGTAGAGAATGAATCCAGGATCGAACGTCTTCCGCATGACGTCCAGAAGAAAATCGCACGAGACACCGAAAGAAGAATGTGTGCACTTTGTGGTTTGTTAATAAACATAGCCTACCTTTATTTTCCGATGGAGGCTCTATGGGGAAAGCCAGCAAACTGACTGCCCACCTACAGAAATCAGAGCTGTGCGTATTTTAATGCGTCGTAGCAAATCACAGCGATCAATAATCCGAGTTGTGCAAAAGTAACTTCAGATCAGTTCTCCGCTTCGGCGACGTGCTCCGTTATAAAGTCATCACTGTTTGTACAGAGAACTGGTGGACTCACAGGCTGATTATTTTAAATGTAGCGTTTCAAGACCAGCGAAAGCTTGTCACATTGTTTAACACCTACAGCAAAGACGGACTGAGTCGCTTTTCCTGTCATCAATTTGCGCTTAAATTACAGCAGAACAAGGAGCGAGTGGGTGACTGAGTAGTCTACTGTTTTGAAGACCCTCCTCTGGTGACGTGTCAGAGACGCAGCCAATGAGCGAGCAGGGGGCAGTGCGGGGATCTGACAGGATGATCGATGTGTATTTGAGCAACTTTTGCCTACTTGAGGCCAATTTAAAATGGTCCATAATCACCACCGCAGAGCGACTATTTAATAACTCGGTTTCTGCGCTGCATGAGAGACCAACTGTCTTCTTGTCCTCATCCAGCTCGGCTCTTTCATTCAGATATTGTTCACTCAGCCCTGATATGCATTCTTTCTGTAATAGTTAAACAGATGTGGGAGGCTTTTAAGTGCAGCTGTAAAGCGAAAATTGCAAGTCGATCGACATCTGCGAACATCTGGCCTGGCTGGTGATTCAATTACAGCTTCGCTTTAACTAACGCCAAAACTGTCAGATTTGCCTTGATTTACATTAATGGCGTGACGAGGCGAATAGGAGGCTCTGGTCTCTTTCATCTGGATCCCACTGTCTGTTTGCCTGTGCAGTCTCTGTACCACTTTTTTTGTGTTCTTGCTTGCTGAACTTCAGGCAAATTGATAAGCTTAGCGCAGTGACCCAATGAAGCTTCATTAGCAGACATCGGCAAATAGGCCTACATCTATAATAGGCCTACAGTCAAGTGGTCTGAATTAATATAAATTCAAATTCAAATTTTATTTGTCACATACACAATCATACATGGAACGACATGCAGTGAAATGTATTTGCAGTGCCCGACCCATAAACACTAAATTAGAATACAAAATAAAAATAGAGAATGAGTAAAAATATAATAAGAGAAAAAAAGGATATAAGACATAAAAGATATAAAATATATAAAAGATATGAAGATGTAAAAGATATAAAATATAAACAGTAGATAGAAATCTGTGCAACGGAAGTATTGTGCAATTAAGTGAAGTAGATGTGCAAAGTAAATGGAATAAAAATGTGCAATTTCAGCAACAAAGTACATTGTAATGCAGATAATATAATACAATACAGTAATGAACAAAATCTATCATTAGCTATATAATAATGGGAACACACAAATTATATTGTAAAGTTTTTTGCTACCCGAATTAGTTCCACATAATACCTATTTTCCATGTAAAGGTTGGTGTGTTAAATAAGCGTCTCTATCATGAGGACAATTTGTATAAATACTTTAAACACTTTACACTGACCCTGCACACTTTAAACACTTTAGTGGGAGGAAATATGACCTCCCACCTCAGAGTAGTGAACTTGATTTTCTTGGTAGACATTCCATTAATACCATTAACCTTTTTTTTTCCATCTACAAACTTTGTGTAATAATGAAATGTTTTTTCATGAAATGAAAAGTAATGAAAAGTGTTACAGTATCTCAGTCTAGCTTAGGCTGTTCATATTCTTGTGACGAGCTTAATTGGCCCCATGCTGAAATGTCTCCCTATGTAGTGTGCAACAAAAACAGATCCATTTGGGATTCAGACCAGGCTCTTTCATCCCAGATCTATTATTATAAATATTTGTACTAGGTTTTGCTAGACCATCCTCTCACATTATCTAAAGTAAATTGCAGCATGTTTTTTTTTTTTTGAAGCTTATAAGGACAGTACCTGGAACACATTCTGCTGTACTATATAGCCAAGTGTACCTAAATAATGTGCTAAGAGGCCAGTGACCTGTTAACACTGCAGTGTCTAATTTTTGGTACGATAGTGTGTGGTTTCAGATGGAACTGTAGTGTCGACCGCCATCTTGTGGTCGGATAGCGAAAGTGTTACGGTGAATGAGCGAGTGTAGCATATGGTGAAATTCTTTTAAAAACAAACAACAACAAAAAACAGATTATAAAAAGAATGTTATGGGTAGAAAAAAATATTATAATTAATTTTATAATATTTAAAGTTTGTAATATGATATCATAATATGATAACATTTAAAAACAGGAGCTCTCGCTGCCTAGTTGACTAATTAGGCTGAATTTCAGTTTCTGAATGCATAGTTGATTCAGTTGTGGTGACGTCACAAAATATGCGACAATGAAAAATATGCATCTTTATTCTTACTAGTGCCATCATAATGCTGTTATTATTACTAATGACTATTACCATCATTGTTAATCGTTCATTTCTGTCATTGTTAATTGAATTACATGTGGCCTTCAGTATGCTCAATAAGGGACTTTAATTCATTTATGTACTAAACAGCTGTAACAGTGGGCTATAGTGTAATAGTATTTCTTCAGCTAATGAACAATAGGCCTACACTTATCACATTATTGGCATTGAAATGACTGTATATTCCATCATTCGTCTTCCAGTATAAGATTTGTAATGAATAGTACATCACATACCGACGTGATCTCATAATATTTGCCTGAGCCCATGTGCATGAAAAGTACCACAAATTTGAAATAAAATTATAGTTGATTAAAGGAACATTAAACTAAGGAACAGGTGTAAGTGAACTAAAAATCTTATTGTACTGGAATCAGTCTAGAGCTAGTTATAAATGGCATAGATCTTGATCATCCATGTTGTAAATATGTCTAGTACATAGAAATAAAAATGTAATTTTACTGTATTTGTTATTACTATAATAGACTAAAAATAACTACTATGGGTCTAATTCATTTTTCCTTATTTAATTGCCATTCTGTGCTTTTGTTTTGTTCGTGCACAAATAGTGATCTAACTGTAATTTAAGGTAATATTTTTGTAACTGTAATACATTATTTGAACTCCAGGGATTTTTATGAGTAGCCAGGCTGAAACAGGACAGGATTAGAAGTTAACCTGATATGAAATTGAATTCATTTTCTTAATTTATTTAATTTTATGTTATTGGATTGTATTCCATTTCATTCCATTGTGCTTTGTTTCCTTTTATTTGAGTGAGTTGTGTGTGACATTGTGAGTTAGTACTGGATTGTGGCTTGGCTGGTTGGTTAATGTGTTGCACATATGGCACTTGACCTCATCTGTCCTGAGTGGTCTCTGGGAAGCCAGTTCACCATGGCCATCCCACTATTTCCATTTTGATCAGCATGCTGGTTTCTAATGTGCCACCAGCAGGGAGGGCAGGGGTTGTGGTGTGGTCACAGCACAGCCCACAACTGTTTCCCTCTGCTGGGACAATGGTGTCACTTTCAAAGAGAGGAAACAGGAGGCGAGTATAGTGTGATTATATTCAGGCCTTTTATACAAAGGCTTCAAAAAGACCCATCCCCCAGACATAACACACACACGGCTTCAGGGTTCATCTGAATAGCTCAGTCTTTGATGAGGCACTGTGGAGCCCCCTACTATCTCTATCAAATATGTCCCCCATGCCATGCACACACACACACACACACACTCTCCTCCTGCCTTTCTCCATAGCTCCCCAGTGTCCTATTGTTTCACTAACTTTCATACCTTTGCATGAGAGAGGGAGAGGAAATGGAGAAATGAGAGGACCTGAAAGAAGGACATGGGACAGTGGTGAAAGTGTGAAAGTGTCACAGCAAGGGAGGGGAAACAGGGAGAGAGAGAACTGAGAATGAAAGAAGTCAAGGTCCCTTAAAGGGACGGTTCTGTCCTATTCACAGGGCTTTTGCCTCATTCTTTTTCATGTATTCGACCAGTAGAGGGAGTGCATGTAAAGTATGTAAATTTGGATTTAAAAAGATTCATTGACTGATTGACTAATTAAATAATTCATCACTTGCACTTCCTTTCAGTAGCAGCTTTATCCTGGTCAGGGTCCAAAGTCTATCCAAGAAACACAAGAGGGAAAATATCCTGAATTGAATGCCAGTCTAGTGCCGGCCAGCACACACACACACACACACACACACACACACACACACACACACACACATTCACAGAACATGCACAGAAATTCCATATGGACTGTCACCCAAACCCAGGATCAGACTGGGGTCCCTGGAGATGTGTGATGGCAACGCTTTCCACTATGCCACTGTTACACCCCTTCATTCACTCATTCATTCATTAGTCCATTCATCTTCAATAACTGCTTTATCCTGGTCACCATCATAATACTGAGTGCCAGGCAGGAATACAACCTAGATGGGACGCCATTTCATTGCACCATGTACACACTCATTCACACACTTTGCTTTTATCCTGTTCAGGGTCAGGGTGGATCTGGAGTCTATCCTGGGAACACTGGGGATGATGAGACTACACCCTGACTGGCATCATCAACGCATTCACATTCACATGCTCATTCACATCTAGGGACAATTTATCTGATTAAGAATTTATATGCTTAGATAGTTTATAAGCAGGCCCTGATGATTGGAATCTATTCCAAAATACATCATTCTTATTGGTTAAACTAACTAACATGACCAGTACAAATATAGGAAGTGAGTGGTATTACTGTACAGCCTCTATGAGCCTCAAATACACCCTTTAGTGAATCCTGAGTCTCTGAAGACTAAGCAGGGGCGTCTTACTCAAAACCCCTCGCAGTATTGTTTAAATCCAGTCACGGTTTTTCAAAGGTTGAGAGGAGCATGCCACAACCTTAACGAGGTGAAATGTATATCAAATGTGACTTAAAGCTCCTTTTTCATTTATGCGGTTTGTTTTTTAATGTTAGTGTTGCAACTTAAGAAAAACAGAAACCATAAAATAGCAGATTAACTGGAGTTTAATTGGTGATTGAACACCTAATTTCATCTATAGTTTGCATTATTAAACATGGAGCTGCTGCAGAGGATATAAGTAGTTTGCCATGATACATCATTCCTGTTTGTTGATGTGATTTTGCAGAATTTTGGTTCTTGGTAAAGTGCCTGATTCATCTTCCAAAGGAAAAGCTTCATGCAAGCATTTGAGTGAGTAATGACATACCGAGTTCCAGACAGTGCTGTTTTCCAAATGCTTGGTTTTAAACCCCATACTCATGAAATGCATCATAGCTTCACATTTTATTGACAATATTAAAGTGCAGGCTTTCATGGGGACCGCTGGTCTAATTAGAATTTTAAATCGTAAACTGCTTTAATAAACAAAATGACTGCAGTAATCGCATATACAACACTTCAACCCCCAGTTCAGTTCTTCTTTTATTGACCTAAAGTTGTACTGCAATAATATTGCATATCTCATTTTTTCTGCAGATACTACAGGAATTGGTGGATATGTGTTATGTTTTTTTTAATGTGCATGTGTTCTTATGTGCGCGTTTACAATACTGTACAATCACCACGTATTTTCACCTGCCATGCAGCACATTTCTGACACATTTACACATTTCCTGTTCTTTTTTCACATTAGTGCTAAAGCTCTCAGCTTGATGTGAGAGAGAGGAGAGCGCGAGAGAGATGATGGGAGAAAAAAAAAAGAGCTATCGCTGTGACACCTCGTCACAGAATCTTTCCCTCACAGGCACTTCCACTCGGGTGTGTCCACTGATTAGTCTCGACTTTAACTGCACATTGTAACATTCCACCGCTCTCATCCCACTGCCAGGCCATTAGCTCAGTTTGTTTGCTTTTCTGTCTGAGGCTCTCTTACAGGTGTGCCAGCGGACTTGGAATGGACCTCTTCACACATGGTCTGATTTCCTCTCTTTCTCAGAGGTAGTTCACATTTTTGGTGCAATTTAACCTCTGCAGTAACGATTTTCAACAGCAGATTTCTGGACCGTGGCCTTCGCTTACAGAGATATGGAGTGCACTGTATGAACAGTATTGGCATCTACAATCAAGGAAAAAAGAATCAAATGATGGTATATTACTGAACACAAATGATGCTTTGTCCTTATTTTTTGTTTTGAATGAATAGTTGTTTTTTTTGTTTTGTTTTTTACAAAACCAGGTGTTCATTTGTTTTCCAAGAAACGAGAGGCAATGGCAAGGCCCAGTTACCACTGTCATACATTTAAAGCAAATAGTGCTTGAATCCTATTTAGCTTATTCTCAAGACCTTTATTCACTATCTGGGCAGCACAGTGGTGCAGTAGGTAACATTGCCCTTCTCACAGCTCAGGGTCAATCCTAGGCACAGCTTCTTCATACATCCCGGAAAACATGCTAGTAAATGAATTGCCCTGAATTCTAAATTTCCCCTATGGAAGTGCATAACATGCCCTGTAATGCACGGAGTCACACCACCTCACACCTGCCTCTGGATCCACTGCGACCTTGACCAGGGTAATGGTATTACTCAAGATGACGTCGTAATCCTGACACCTGCTGTCTAAGACTCTTGGTGTGATAATGACTAACTAGCCTTCACAGACCACATTGCAATGATCTCCCAATCTTTCAGAATCACTCACGCACGCAGTCATGCTTCAGGACAGCACTCTTTATTCTGGTCTTTTCACTGTTGGACTTCTGCAGCTCTCTGCTGGACGTCCAGAGTTAAACAACTTCAGATTACTGAAAACATGGCACATTTAGTCTTCATTAAATGAAAACATGCGCATGATGCCGCCATTCATATAGCACCAGATCTAAATTAAGCTTTCTTTGTTTACTGATGGTGGTCTTGCAATGTGAAAAGAGTTGGATTCATTCTTTCGTCCTGTAGAGGACCTTACAACCTTCAGGTGCGCTCACTCAGCTATTCTAGAAGGCTTCAATGTTGGTAGCGAAACACCTTCAGTTCTCCTCTCTGATTATCTGCATAATAAATGGAATCAAAAGAAATGTGTAGAACTTGGCTCTAGAAAATATATTACTCCTAAATAACTTCTAGATCTAGATAACATCCAATTTATTAGTGACTCCACAGTGCACACAAAAGAAATATCACAGGTGTTAAATGGTTATCTTCAGAGTAGCAAATAGAGTTTCAGCTACACATACAGAGTCACACTTCCTTATCAGGGATTGTGTTCCATCTTACTTACTATTATTAAGCAAATGGTGCCTGGTGATACCGCACTGCTGATACCACACACACAAAACTAAATCTAAAACAAGACCAATGAAAAACTGGTCCTGTGTTGGAATTAAATACCTAGGCCTAAGCCTCAAGGTTCAAGAAGTATCCACCAAATGAATGTACAGCCAGGGATTGTGATGGAATACAGTCCCTTCCTTCAAATTTTCCCCTAAACACATGCACATGTGCAGCCTAGTGTAGGACACCTAGGTAGAGCATGTGTACTGATTGCTTGGATGGTAGTGGTGCATGTCATATGGTTTTCTCCTTTTTACTGACGCAGTGGTGCCAAATGTTTTTTTTTTTTTGGTTGTTTTGTTTTTGGAATCAGGTGCCTGCCAAATGGATGTTGCATATTAAAAGGTAGACAGAAGAGACTAGTACAAAGAAGCGCACACATTTAAGAAATGCGTAACATTTTCCTATTTTCACCTGTAAACCTGGACTTGGACCCAATTTAAAACAAAAATAGTATTGAGTGTTTAAACTGCATGACATTGGTTGGATGATATTTTGTAGCTAATGTACAATAATATTTTTTTTTTGTGTTCTGAGGAAGAGAAGGTTTAAGTGATGAAGTGTGTGTGTTTGTGTGAGACTCGACTCGCATGACGAGCAGGGCCGTAATGATATATGCTGATATGAGTGAGGTATTTGGGATACTGCTGTTATGTTTGCTGTACAGCACTAGTCTCCGATGATTGTGTGAATGTGCAATGACATGAACCAAAAGGCCTGCACCCAAATCACCAAGTCACACTCAGGCAAGTCACCAGTAGGCTACCGCTTTCTGTTGCAAGCAGCCACTTTGGTGCTGATATTTACAAAGTGACTCAGAGAAGTGATTTGGGAGCCAGGGTGAGTTTTTTTCCTTGTACCAAAAAGTGTCTGCTTTGAACAAATGTGGTTTTCCAGTGTTGTGTAACTGGTCGGTCTGTAGTTGAGGTTCTGTGCTGGTGATTGGAAAACTTTAAATAATGCAACTGCCAGGAAAGCTTCAACCCTCAGTTGCTCAGCTGTGTGCTTGGGCTGGATTCTGCCTCACTCATAATTTGCAGGGTATTAAAGTGTCTTATGAATTAATGTAATTATAAAACAAATCCAAATTATTAGAATTTGACTTACTCCTTTAAAAAATAAGAATATTAGATTTCATGACACGTTAAAAAGGCATCATGCTCAGCAAGACCAATGCAAAAGAAGTACAGTGTGATGGATTAATACAACAGCTACAGCAATGAATGCCAAAAGTCAACACCAATTCAATGAGTCTTATAACTCAGTTCTCAAGTATTGTTACATTTGTATAAATTTTCTGACATCATAATATATATATATATATATATATATATATATATATGATACAGTACATAAAGCACTAACAAGTTGGCGTTGGCTCTTAACATTTTCCTACCCGAGATGACTTACATTTTTCACTCTAGAGGACATTCTCACCTTAAAAGCTGTTACATCAAATAAATAAAGTGTAAGTAGGACAATTATTCCAACCTAATTTAAATACTTTCCTTAATGAAACAAACTTTGCATATTTGGGAAAATACATGGGTGGTAAAGTGTATAAAGGTTGTGTAAGCCAACTAAATATTATTATCCCACATGACTTCCCTTTGTCTTGTATTGTCAATATGGACCCTAGTGCTCGAGTTGCACTACTGATAATGCTTAATGTATTTATGCTATAGATATTTAACCATTTAAGCACAACCATATTGTGCATCCTTGAAGAATGAGTAGCTTCAAAAATCTTAAGGAGGTAAAGTCATTTTAAGCTTTGGCGTCAGTCTTGATAACCTCCACCAGTGAAGAGGTCTACCCTCTGCCATCGGGCCCCAACACCTTTTATCAAACCTATGTTTGGAGCAACAGAAAAGTTTTTGCCCTGTCATCTGGAGATCGCTAGTTTGAATCCTGATGATGCCACAGCCACCCATAGCCAATCATGGGTGTCTGTGAGCTCATGTGGAATTGGGTGTGTAGTGCTTTCGTCTGAGCGTGTTATGCCGCCCCCTAATGTTGCATGTAATGCAGATCAATCAAAGACGCCTTCGACTGGTGTCATGAGCTTCAGAGGAAAAATATGATAACCTTTGCCCTTCATGCTTGGTAGCTGTCATGTGATAGGAGAGATCTGTCTGGTGGGGGGAAATGGCCAAGACAAAATTAGGGGGAAAATCTGGAGGGGGGGAAACCTTATGTTTACTTGTTTGTTTGGTTTTTTTACATTACATACAACTAAGTTGTTGATGCTTGATTGTTGTTGTTGAACAGTTGAACCTAATTAGGAAGATCCAGAAAGTGGTGGGTGCTCGTGGTCGGACTGATTACTGCAGGTGGATCTTTAAGAAAGTAAATGTTATCACATTATGGATTAATACAAAAGATTTCACCATAAATCATAATTCAGAGCTACTCACAACAGATTTCACAAGTTACAGATGTTATAAGAACTTTATTTATCA
This sequence comes from Notoglanidium macrostoma, assembly GCA_030068235.1. Lineage (NCBI taxonomy): Eukaryota > Metazoa > Chordata > Actinopteri > Siluriformes > Auchenoglanididae > Notoglanidium > Notoglanidium macrostoma. The sequence goes on from JAQQZR010000017.1 coordinate 8,577,711, forward strand.
AAAACATTTATGTCCATAAATATGCATATAAAATATAATTGCTGATCATTTTATATTCACCTCATAAATAGAGGTGGATTTAACAGTGACACTCCACCACAAGTGAAGTCTGTACAATCATGAAATAAAGGATATAAATATGAAACCTGTACTATACACATTTACAGTTTTTACATTGAAGACACCGTCTTCTGCTTTGGCAATTAAACATGTTCAAATGAGTTACAATTTTTTTTTTTTTATTATATAGTGTGTCATGTTTAGTATTAAATAATAGCCTGCATAGACAATTAATGCAATTTTAGATCAAAGTGTAGCAAGGCTGCCTGTCAAATTTGACTGATGTTGTCTTAAAGATATAGTTTGTGAAAGATTACAGTTTCCAAGATACATGAGGCATATATATACAAAAATCTGTACATCATTTAGATAAATTAAAAGAGAGCAAGCTGGGGAATGAATGAATATTGTGCTAGAGTAAGTTAAAAATCCCAATATTCTTTGTGTGTGTGTGTGTGTGTGTGTGTTTGTGTGTGTGTGTGTGTTTGTTTTCTAAAATAACTCAAAACTCCAAAAAAG
>JAQQZR010000017.1:8583199-8593669 GCA_030068235.1 Notoglanidium macrostoma
ATATACACACACTGTGTTTGTGTGCGTGCGTGTGCGTGTGCCCAGCAATTTTTTTGGATACAAGCAAACACACTAACATTTTTGACAAATCTCCAAAATACACTCCAAGACCACCCTGTTTATTTCACGCTGTACAAAATTTACATTCATACTGACAAACTGGAGACTTCTGAGTCAAGCAGAGAAAGTGACAGAAATTACGGAAGCACCGGGAACTGTCTTCAGGAAATTTGGACTGTTTTGAAACACTGGAAAGGTAACACACACACACACACACACACTGAGTAATCCCTCTCACCTCCCCTGCAGACGGGAAAGACAGGGTGTCAGACGAGGCCCTCTTTCTCCAAGACATTTCACACACATGGCACATAGGTGCCACCCGGTCAATGACGCGCAACACCCACTCTCACAGAGAGAGAGAGAGACAGACTGATGGAGGAAGAAGAGTGTAGGATTGAGAGATAAGTCTGTCTGTCAAAAATGTTCGTTCATGAATTTAAGGGGAATTCTCAGGTCCCAAAAGCCAAAAGGTGAGTTTACGGTCATGCACACAGTGATTCACCAAACCCAGGCAGGAGTTTTATCACAGTGATGATGTGAGTCATGTAAGGAGTTCAAATCTTTTTCAATTTAGTCACAAAACACATTTTTCAATGATGCTTGACTACTCTGAACCTAACAATACTACGTTTCACATCTTTTCTCTAAAGGCTGCAAAGCTTACCTGACACACTCAGATGATGAAACTAGACAATGTGACTTTTTTAAAACATTATTTACAGGATATTTTTGAAGTTATTATTTTAGTTACCCAGTGTATAGAGCTGTTCAACACTCCAAAATCTGTGAGACTGAAGGTAAAGGTGATTGATATTACAGATGGATGGAAATGATGATGCCATCAGCTATGAGTGGTCAGCTTGGCATTAAAGAAAGTTGTCAAAATTTTTTTATTTAAACAATTCTCAAATGTAGTTAGTCCATTAAGAGATGTTTGTTGTCTGCCATTTTATTATTTGGTTGCTGCACACTGGAGTTTTGAGCCAAGGGTAGCTAACAAGTCATGGACATATCTCCCAAAAATAAACATCTGCCCCAAACAACATCCAGTTCTTCAGTGATATCACACAGACTTGCTGATGTCACTTAGTACACATTATGGCATAAATGAACAAAACTTAACCATGTAGCTATACTCTGCGATGGTATGGAGGCAGCCGTCTTGGATAAGGGAATCAATTTTTTCCTCAGTACAAATTGTTATTGATATGCACTAAGTATACATAAGTATCGTGTTTTAGTGACTTCACTTTACTAGACTTACTAGCCTAGGTATTCACAAAATCATTTATTTAAAACAATTTTAAGATTAGCTATATTAATGCCATTGTTTAAAGTAAGACTTGAGATTTAGGCATGTATATTCTCCTCATAGCTCCAACAAAATGAAGAATTAGGGGGGGGGATCAGCTAAACATAAACAGAATGTGTTTGAGAGAAAGAGAGAGAGCGAGAGAGAGAGAGAGAGAGAGAGAGACTGTCTGTGTCTTTAAAATGACTTTTCAGACCACACACAAAGCAAAGCTTCAACCCAACTAACATTAAAAGTATAATATAAAGCGAATGAGGATGCATTACCATGGAAACCAAGTCTGCCACTGTTCTCTGAGATGTGTGATGCTTTACTGTGGTAAGAACATTTGAAATTACATCATTAGTATTCTACTGTATCAGTTTATATAGTGAAATCACAAAAATATGTAAAAATGTTGTGTATGTTGTGTATTACATACAGTCTACAAAAATATCAGGTGCATGTGTGACTATGCTAAATATGTTAAAGAAATAGTCTGGGTTAAAAACATTTACACATTTCCCACTCAAGTTGATTTTACCAGCCAGTTCATGTTTGGTGTGTGATGTTTGATTCTTTATTTTTACGCTAAACCTATGAGGCTAGTGTGGCTACCAAGTGATGGAAATGTATCTCACCACAAACTTTTTCCCTTAAATATCTGCTTCAAACAGCAATGTAAAAGCATACTTGCCAGTGTGGTATAGGAGATTGTATTTTTCTTCCCCTCGGTTTTGTATCAGGCCTCACCTCTGTAAGTGTGAAGACATGGAGACAATAGTCTAGACTACCCATGCTATTTTAGGAAGAAAAAAAAAAAGATTTATTGAAAATTCTGATTATGTAGCTTAATGTTGTTAACTGTAGTATGTAAATAAAGATTTGGACATGCATTAATGAACTTCCATTGCTTGTTAGTTACATTACGCTTATAACTCCATGGCAGAACATATTTTACTCTTTTTTCCGAACATATTTTACTTATTTTACAGAAATATATTTTACTTCTGCAGATGCTGTAATGAAAACCATGGTATTAGATTAAATGCTAATCTTAATGTGGATTTGTCATGGATTTCTAGCCCTATTTTCTATGTAGTAAGAAATGTCCATGCCAAGCAAACAAACATTCTAAATCCAGCCCTGTGAACCTCCACTAGTCTGAAAGTGTTGAGAAAAAAAAAAACCAAGAAGAAATATGAGGACATTTTAGCAATTATTAGAGCAATGTAGTTGAAGATAAGGACAAGGAAATATTTTCACTATCTGCCTCTCTTATCAGCAAGGTGTTTCCACCCCCAGAACTGGCACTCACTTAATGTTTTTGTTTTTTTTGTACCATCCTGTGTAAATTCTAAAGACTGTTGTGTGTGGAAATCCCAGGAGATCTGCAGTTTCTGAAATGCTCAAACCAGCCTATCAGGCACCAGCAGGCATGCATCAGTTACAGTCAAAGAGATCACATTTTTTCCCATTCTGACATTTGATGTGAACATTAACTGAAGCTCCTGTCTCTGCATGGTTTTATGCATTGCGCTGCTGGCACCATATGATTGGCTGATTAGATAAGTGCATAAATGAGCAGGTGTTTGTTCTATTAGAGTGAACAGTGAGTGTATTATCTGTTTAATCTGAAAAAATATGTTCCTATTCGATTACATCCTTAAAAACACATAGACATCATCAGTGATTGTAGCGTTCAGGTGGGACGAGGTGGTTGAAACCACAAGTGCAGCGGCGTGCAAGAATGGAGAGAGCCAATGGTCTTACCGGGGAATGGTTGGGGGTGGAAGCGGCGTGTGCAGTCCGGGCAGATGCAGCGCGGGTAGCAGTAAGGCAGAGAAGGAGTAGTCTAAGCTGTGCTGGCGCCGAGTATCCGACGCGTGCTGTGGCACGAGCGAAGTCGGAGCGTGGATCGGAGTGTGATGCAGTAAGTCCAGCGGGAGATAAAACACGGAACTAAAACGTGCAAACACTATAGCGAAAATGAAACCGGGCATTTGGAAAGAAACGCCAAAATAGACCATAATCGGGAAACGCGAACCAGGATAATTCCTCGTGGAAAAGCGTAGCTCTAGTAGCCAGAATCGTGCTGGAATTCATGAACGAGCGAAGAATAGTCCGGGACTTCCGTGTTTATATCCCACAACCCGGAAGTGGGACATTGACCCCGGATGTCGATGTCGGCGCATTCGACGCCGTTGCTGTAGCGACTTGTGAAGCGTCCGCTCGAGTAGTTCTTGTAGGGAGAGCGAAAAGCGCGACAGAATCCCCCCTCAAAGGGCCAGCTCCCGATGGCCCAGCCAAGTCAGGCCTGGAGTCATAGAATTCCTGAATGAGGGCAGGGTCGAGAATGTCCCGGCGAGGAACCCAGGACCGGTGCTCAGGATAGCCCTCCCAATCCACTAGAAATTCATAGCCCCTCCCATGGTGACGGACCTCCAGCAACTTGCTAACCGTGTATGTAGGTTCCCCGTCAATGTCCCGAGGAGGTGGAGGTTCGGTGGCGGGCGTGGATAAAGGGGAGGAGAAGGCCTTACGAAGGTGTGAGACGTGGAACACCGGGCTGGTGCGGAGGGTACGTGGAACGGCCAGTTGGTACAAGACGGGGTTAATGCGACAGACCACCTTGAACGGACCCACATAGCGAGACCCCAGTTTGCGACTGTCCGACATTCCCGGAAGTCCTTTAACGGATACGTACACTCGATCTCCGGGGTGATAAACCAAAGCTGGACGACGGCGGCGATCAGCCCGGCGCTTGGTGGCATCTCTGGAAGCTTTGAAGTTCCGACAGACCTGGGCCCAAACTGGTTAAGTTGATTAACGGCATTGTTGACAGAGGGAATGGGGCCAGGAACCCCGCCGCCAGGGAACCAGGAAGGAGCGATCCCAGTGACAGCCTCGAAAGGCGACATCCCAGTGGAAGAGGTGTAAAGATGATTGTGTGCTAGTTCCGCCATGAGGAGATGCTTAGACCATGTGGAAGGGTGAGAAGAGCAGTAACATCTGAGATATTTGATGAGTTCTTGGTTGACCCGTTCAGTTTGGCCATTGGATTGGGGGTGGTATCCGGATGTGAGACTGACGTCCACCCCCAGCTGTCTCCAGAATAGACGCCAGAACCGGGCGATGAACTGGGGACCTCGGTCGTTTAGTAAATTCATAGGAGGAGTATAATATCTTACCACCTCCCTGGCTGTCTGCTGAGCCGTGGGGTACGCCAAAAGGGTGACAAAACGGGCGGACTTGGTGAACCGATCGACTACCACTAAGTTAACAGTGTTCCCCTGGGAGCGGGGAAGACCCGATATGAAATCTAGGGATATGTGAGACCAAGGGCACCGAGGAATAGGAAGGGGCTGGAGAAGGCCTTGAGGGCGTCGATTCTCGGACTTGTTGCAGGCGCAGACGGAGCAGGCTTGGACGTAGACCCGTACGTCTTCCTTGATGGAAGGCCACCAAATGTGTCATTGCACTAGTTCCAAAGTGCGTAGATGTCCCGGGTGGCCAGCCAGATTGTCCTCGTGGCCCCATCGAAGGACACGGGGACAGAGAGTAGTGGGCACAAAGGTAGTGTTGGGAGGGGTGTCACCTGGAGGTGGTTCGGACTCGTGCACTTGGCGAATCGCCTCCAGGAGGGTCCATTGAACCTGACCCACTACGCACCGCTTATCCAGGACGGTAGAAGGGGAATCAGGGGTGTCATCCAGCGAGTGGAGACGCAAAAGAGCATCAGGTTTACCGTTCTTGGATCCCGGCCGGTAGGAGATGGTGAATCGGAACCTTGTGAAGAACAGGGCCTATCTGGCTTGTTGGGGATTGAGACGTCGAGCTTCGCGGAGATACTCCAGGTTCTTATGATCCATCCAGATGAGGAATGGATGGTCGGCCCCCTCCAACCAGTGACACCATTTCTCCAAGGCTCGAAAGGCCGCAGGGCTGTAACAGAGGCCAAACGGCATCACCAAGTACTCATAGTGGCCATTAGGTGTGATGAATCCTGTCTTCCACTCATCACCCTCACGGATACGGACCAAGTGGTAAGCATTGCGAAGGTCGAGTTTAGTAAACACGGAAGCGCCCGAGAGACGGTCAAAGGCGGAGTTCATCAGTGGTAGCGGATATTTGTTTTTGATAGTGATCTGATTTAACCTGCGATAGTCAATGCATGGCCGGAGAGAGCCATCCTTCTTGCCCACGAAAAAGAATGGAGCAGCTGCGGGAGAAGTGGAGGGTCTGATCAAACCGTGGGCGAGAGCTTCAGAGATGTATTCCTCCATGGCCCGTGTTTCAGGCTTAGACAGGGAGTGTAGGCGCCCCCTGGGAGGGGTGCTGCCCGGTAAGAGATCGATGGCTAGATCAAACTCCCTCCGAGGTGGTAATGAGGAGGCACGACTCTTACTGAATACTAGAGCGAGGTCGTGGTATTCAGAAGGTACCTAGGTCATCTCAGGGGAACCCTCTCCAATGCTGGTAATTGCCGTAAGAGTGGGGGTGAGGTTAGTAATAGGGGCTGGTAAATCCTGGAGGCTTTCTCGGAGGTGAGCCATGCAGGGTTGGCCCCAGTGGACTAACTTCCACTTAGCCCAGTCGAACTGTGGTTGATGGCTGGCCAACCTGGGGTAACCCAATACAATGGGTTCATTAGGTACAGTATGTCCATGAGAAAAAATGAACAAAGTTCGTGATGATGGCCCAGAGACAGAAGATGCAAGGGTTCCGTGAGTTCGTCAAGACAACCCCTCCCAAGTGGTCGTCCATCTAGAGCAGTAACCGACCGAGGTGAGGGGCAGGAGCGATGAGGTATCTGGAGGCGTTGGACCAGGGACCGGTCGATGAGATTGATAGCGGAACCGGAATCAACGAGCGCCTTGGATTGGAGTGGCGTGTTAGGATTGGAGGACCAGGTGAGAGAGATGGGAACTTCACATCGGTCCACGGGGTCTTGGGGTAGTGCGACGCCTATCAGTGCTGCCCCGTGGCCTGATAGGCGCTGGGGTTTCCCGTCCTCGGATCCCTTGGTCTGATGGGGCACGAGGTGATGAGGTGACCAGGCTGTCCACAGTATAAGCATAACCCTTCCTGGAAACGTCGCGCTTATTCTTCTCTAGAGAGGCGAGCGACCGACCTGCATGGGTTCAGGACGATTGTCAGAGTGGGTTGATGCTTCTGGGAGAGATGGTTCGGCGTGGAGCGGAGTCCTGAAATGTTCCCGAGATCTCTTACTCTCCCGCCTCCTCTCGCATCGCCTTTCATCGACGTCTTGTGCCAGTCAGATGAGTTTATCTAGATCTGTGCCCCAGTCTCTGTACATTAACATATCCTTGATGTCCTCCTGGAGACCGTGGTAGAAGGCCGGGAAGAGTGATACGTCAGTCCAGCGGCTCTGGATAGCCAGTGTACGGAACTCGATAGCTTAGTCGCTAATGGATCGCTTCTCCTGTGAGATCTGAAAGAGACGGTGGGCGGCCGTCTTCTGAGGTGAGCACTGGCCAAAAACCTTGCGTATAGCGGAGAAGAACTCCACACTGGTGTCTAGGTCAGGGTCCTCTTGGTCCAGCATGGCGGTGGCCCACTCCAGTGCAGGACCGCCGAGTCAGGTGATCACATAAGCAAACTTCGCTTCTTCGTTCGGGAAGGGCTTGGAGGCGCAGAATTAAAGTGCACTGAGTGATAAATCCCTGCACGGCATCAGGATCACCAGTGAAAATGGGTGGAGGGGCGAGTGCGGTCACGCATGGCTGAGGTGCGGTGGCTAAGGTCCGGCTGGGTAGGCGCGCGGGTGCTGCAGCTGCCGATGGCGTGGGATTCTGAAGCTTCTGAACCGCTCCGGCTAGCTGGGTGCAGTGATCTCCCAATCCCTGTATCATGGCTTGTTGCTGCTGTACTGTGCTCATTAACAGGCCCACCTGGGCCCCGGAGCTCTTGCATGGTTGCTGTGGTCTCCGATGGCTCGTTCATGCTGTAGCGTTCAGGTGGGACGAGGTGGTTGAGAGCCAATGGTCTTACCGGGGAATGGTTGGGGGTGGAAGCGGCGTGTGCAGTCCGGGCAGATGCAGTGCGGGTAGCAGTAAGGCAGAGAAGGAGCAGTCTAAGCTGTGCTGGCGCCGAGTATCCGATGCGTGCCGCAGCACGAGCGAAGTCGGAGCGTGGCTCGGAGTGTGATGCAGTAAGTCCAGCGGGAGATAAAACACGGAACTAAAACGTGCAAACACTATAGCGAAAATGAAACCGGGCATTTGGAAAGAAACGCCAAAACCGACCATAATCGGGAAACGCGAACCAGGATAATTCCGAGAGGAAATACACTCGTGGAAAAGCGTAGCTCTAGTAGCCAGAATCGTGCTGGAATTCATGAACGAGCGAAGAATAGACCGGGACTTCCGTGTTTATATCCCAAGACCCGGAAGTGGGACATTGACCCCGGATGTCGATGTCGGCGCATTCGACACCGTTGCTGTAGCGACGTGTGGAGCGTCCGCTCGAGTAGTTCTTGTAGGGAGAGCGGAAAGCGTGACAGTGATCTTACATTTAGAGTGTTAGAAAAAAAACAGAAAGAGTGAAATGGAGAGAACGGGGCAGATTATTGAGAAATAAGAATTGAGTGAGGACACTGTTGTAGTTTTGTTTGTGTAACTCCAGAATGCATAGTTAGGATGACCTTCAGAAAGTACATCCCTCTGTATAAAATTGAAAAACTACAAGGAAATGAAGATTACATGTTGGTTCTCCTGAGTTATTTGTACCAAGTCTGACATCTAGTCAGAGATGTTTGATATCTGACATTTACTTATTTACTTGATGCTCTCTTTAGCTGTGAGCCAAATGCCGCTAAGAAGTAATAGACATCTCTCACTCAAAATGTTTTCTGGAAACAGCTGCCACAAACAGCAGTCAGTTCTTCAGTAATGTCAAAGAATTTCTGATGTGGTTTAGTATGCATTAGGGATTACTGTAATCTATAAATATGAACAAAGCTTTAGCATGTAGCTAAACTCTGTGATGTTAAGGGGCAGCCATCTTGGACAATCGGAAATACCTTTATCTTTATATACTTTATCTTCAGAATAATTTGGTAACAATTCGCACAAGATAAAAGAATCAATCCTAAACGTTTGAAGAGTTGCAACAGAAAGCTGGAAATATACAGTGGGACCATTATGAATGTAAATTGTAGCTGCAGACTAGCCTTGTTAGGGCATGTGTCCAACAAATGCATTTTTTGCGCTGGCAGCGTCTGTTTTCTAAACAGATCCCATGAAGTTCAGCATTGACAGCACTAAGCATCCTCAGCACAAAACGCTCTCAGGGTTCAGCTTTTTTAGTTCAACTTTTGGATCACTGCCAAGCTTGTCCATATCAATGCTTTCACATAGACCAATTAAAATCAAGAAGGGGGCGGGACTTATGATATCAGCACAGTCAACAATGGTGGAGAAGAACCTGATCCTGGCTGTCACTGACAACACAATTATTTACAATCTACCATGATCAGTATTTGAAATTAACACGATTTCTTCCCATTGTTTTAGCTAACATTTATAATGAGAGACAAAAACTTGACATTCATAATGAAGGAATGCTTCACTGATTGACTATAATTATGATTTTTCACTGAAATATTCCTTTAAGGATTCAGAAGGGTTAGTCAGACATGAAAAATATGGGTGTCTGAGGGTGTGTGTGTGTATTTGACCAGAAACACCCAAAATAACTCCTAATACATGCACCATTCTTCCCAAAATGTCTCTTTTTAAACACACAAACTCTTCTTGCATCAAAGGCTCCTCTTTTATAACATTGTTCAGGTTGACTTGGAAAATATGCTGCTTTCTGGGCCAACAAAACCAAACTGCTCCTTGAGTCAAACGTTACAAAGGGTGAATGTAGTGTCACTGAATACCATGGATGGTTCAAGACCCTACAATCAGATACCAAAAATACCTTTGGTAAATCCACATGGATTTTTTTACCGGATTGGAGGCTGCAGAGACTCACAGTGCTCATAAATCACCAAATAGGTGAAATATAAGTGGCTTGGACATGAATTATTTTCACAGCTGAGATTTGACACTGGGTGCAGATGGTAGAGTGAGAAGCCAGACAACCTTTGTGTATATTTTTGTATATGTATATGCTTATTATTATTAAGTACAAGTACAAGTATTATATGCAAGAATTGCTAAAGGTGGTGAAGATTCGAATGAAGGTCAGCTGATTCAAAATGAAAATCTTTGCCACAAGCTATAGTTGCAGTCAAAGGTTTACAGGCTTTCAATGATTTGTTTGATCTGTTCCTTTTCTGGGTAATAATGATTAGGCAACATAAATCTAAAAACAAGAATTTGGTGCACAAGTTTTAATTTATTTTAAGTTTTCAGAAATCAACACAGACTTAAAATTATACATACAGCACCCCTAATATTTGGTTAAATGTCCCTTAGCAAGCTTCACATTGACCAGACGCTTTTGGTAGCCATCAACAAGCTTCTGGCAGAATTCTGGTTGGATATTTGACCACTCTTCTTCTTGAGTTCAAATAAATTTTTGTTTTCTGGCACAGACCTGACTTTTAAGCACAGTCCACATATTTGTGATAGGATTCCAGGACTATCCATTCCACAACCAGCTTTGATGTGTGTTTGGGGTCATTGTCCTGTTGGAAGACCCAACTGTGTCCAAGTTTCAACTGTCTAGATGATGGTTTGAGTTTATGCTGAAGAATTTTGAGCTTCTTTTCCATCCACTTTGTGCAATATATCATTTCCTCTCAGCTGAGGGTGACATTAACTTGTACGTTTTAAACAAATCCTTTTTATTTTGTGCAGAGAGCAGCTACCAGCTGCAGTCAGTCATGATCAATAACAGGAAATTAAGAGGCCTTGACAAGTTAAAAGACATTTTGTAACTGTAAGCAGCACTGAATTAATAATCTAAGTGGGTGTATATAACTTCAGGAAACCCAAAATAAATAGAATTTTGTGCACCATTTTCACTCATTTATGGCAGATGACCTAATCCAGAGTGACTTACATACAGTGCATCCGGAAAGTATTCACAGCGCATCACTTGTTCCACATTTTGTTATGTTACAGCCTTATTCCAAAATG
>JAQQZR010000017.1:8593769-8618445 GCA_030068235.1 Notoglanidium macrostoma
TGCTCAATACTTTGTCGATGCACCTTTGGCAGCAATTACAGCCTCGAGTCTTTTTGAATATGATGCCACAAGCTTGGAAATAATTTTCCAAATGTGGAAAAAATGATGCGCTGTGAATACTTTCCAGATGCACCGTATATCTCATTTATACAACTGAGCAGTTGAGGGTTAAGGGCCTTGCTCAAGGGCCCATCAGTAATAGCTTGGCAGTGCTGGGATTTGAACTCATGACCTTCCATTCACTAGTTCAACATCTTAACCACTGAGCTACCACTGCCCTAATTACCTGCACTAAGTGCACCAAATTCTTTTTTTTCTATTCGAGACCAACGTTGTACAATTCTTCATCCCCAGAAAAAGAACAGTTCAAAGACGTCATTGAACTCAATATTGCCATAACATTCATGTCCACGATGACTGTATGTAAACTTCTGACTGCAACTGTTTAAGCCTTTTAAGCCTGCTAAGGGCTACGGTGTCAAGAAAGAGCAAACAGATGGCTGACAGAGAAAATGGGCTTAAGTACTCTTCAGTGACTGTATTTTGTTCAGCATGTTCCTCTCTAACTGCTTCATGTATCATCATAGGCTTGCATCAGTTTGGTTTTCCCCTAATCCCCCTAATATGTACATTAGCCTACATCCCCTTGCTTTCCAATAGCAGTCTGGTGCAAAAACACATCCGTTAAAGAATGTTTGATCAGAATGTTCCACTTCAAAGGTGATGGATTGATCACCACATTTCAAGGGACACTACATCCCATTTATACTGTTTTGCCTTAGACAAGCTGCATTGATAACTACTGGTATAGTCCTCTATTGAAAATCAAGACTTACTGTATTTTACAGTATGATGTCTTATAAACTATTTTCATTTGAATATATATGTGCAAACTTTCCTTAGACTAGTGGATAATTATTGCACTATACTGCAAAATACTAGGATAATAGACATATCTATATACAGTAGGTATATAATATATGTACCAATGTATTACACTCATGTATATGTATACAGTAATATATATCATGATGAGTGTACTTCGTGCCATTTTGTTCTCCTTCTGTCAGTTTAAAGCTCTAGTTTTGTTTTCAGATTCAAATAAATGCCACACCATGTATCTGTAAGCCAATCTGTCTCATTAAATTGAAAGCATGCATAACCATATTTTTAATATCTAACACTTTGTTTTCAGTTTTATATTGTCTCTGAAGTTATTGGTTTGCTGTTTTAGTTTCTGCGTAATTTACAGTCACAATTGATTTTAATAAAAACATAAAGAGAGTTGATGAAAATCCTGGCCAATATGTTGCACCATAATTGCGTAATGCTTGTCAAATTTCTCAGTGCACCATTTATTATCACAACGCCTCCAAGTAACACTTAATCCTAATGTGAAAAATAAGAAAGTCTGACTATAAAAAAAATCATAACCTTAAAGCTAATCCCTTCACAGGTATTACAAAATATAAATAATATGAGGATGCTTGTTTCATGATTGTACTGTATGTTTCCATGTAATTAAATATTGTTGGTAAACACAATGATAATTCTCAACAGAATGAAATCACTGTATCTATAACAGTAATACTGAGGTTTATAGACCAGGATGCTGTATACATATTTTATGAACATAATTTAATGAATAAAATATTAGGCTCATTATTCAAATGTGTACTATGATACTCTGGATATTTATTGGAACCTCAGAGTTTTTTATTCCTGAACTTTTCACTGACTGAAAACGTTAGGGTCCAAGTTGACATATTTTATTTTGACATATTTGTTTTTGTGTTATTGGTTAGAATGGTGACTAGTCAGATAGAATAATAACTGTAGAAAGTCAATAATAAATAGAATAACTGTGATAACGTTGGTTATGATTTCCAACACTGGAACATTTTTCACATAGCCTTGATGGTCCTCAGACTCCACTTTAGGAACCACTGGTATATACAGTCTCTATATGTCAGTAGTCCTGTGTGTTTGGTGTATTTATTGTCTTGCACTCGTCTCACACTGTTGTGTAGTGCACATTATGTTGTCTTGCATACTGTTATGTGTTGCACAATGGTCCTTGGGAAATGACATTCGTTCCAGTGTATACAAGCTATGTAGAGGCATGCCAATAAAACCCCACTTGGCTTAACTTGACTTGAATGAGTGTGTGAATGCGTGTGCCATTCAGGCATGAATTCTCCCATCATGTTCCTGTTCTGCTTCATAAGAATACCATTAAATCAAAAGAAATGACAAAAACTGTGAATTGAACTGTGAATGGCAGTTAATAGTCAGACGAGATTTCATAACCATGACAGGCCTTATGATAAACCTAAGAAAGAACCCCAAATGACTGTACAGACCCTACTGTTCACATCTGCCCTTTTCTCCTGCTATCTTGATATACAGGTCAAAAGTTCACCAGGTGATGGCCACGTCTTACACAGGTGTGTTCCATAAAACTTTGTTCAGGCATCACTCCACCACTTGCGTGAGCTGTGAATGTACTGAGTATTGTGACATTCAGCATTCAGCCAGCATTCCTTCACCATCTTTAGTGGATGTGTTGACAGTGAAGGGAGAGAGGAATCACCTTCCTGAGCTCCAAAAACAAACTCACCCCTGTCCAAGACAAAACGCCCAGGTGTGCTTTGGATATAAAGTGCATTATGCAGAGTCCTGAAGATGAAGTTCCAGTTCACAGAACGTAGGGGTCTGATGACGTGTTGTGTTGATAGCCTGTGGAACAGCACACTTGGATTCAGTATCTTGACTCTGTAGTTGGCTCTTGGAAGTAGAAATATTTTCTCCTGATAACAGAAATATGGAGTTGGATAAAGTTTGTGTCTGGGCAATAACACTAGGTTAAACATTCTACTGTAAAAAAATATCTTCATAGAAAGAAATAATATGACACATATAATGACAAATGTGCCATTACTTGCTCGATAATTAAGAAATGGAAATAGTCTAACATTGCACTGTGTTTTTATAGACTGAAATATGGTAAGTGCTTAAGTAAACTTGTGAAAAAGAACTAAGTTTATCATCATTGCCTAGCAAGAAATACCTTTTAAAAACATTAAGGATTTAGTAAGAAGGACAATGAAGAAATAAGGGGAACAAACGGATATATCATATAGCAAATCCACTATTCATCAACTGTCCTTTCTCCCTGCTGACTCTAGACTGCATGCACAGAGGAATTTATTTGCTAGAATACACAGTTTCTGGCCTTCCACTAACGTTTACTCTAACAAGGAGTCTTTCAAGCCTTGTGAAGTGGTGAAGGAGGAGGCGTCTCAGGCTTTACAGAGCCCTGTCTGTGTTTTCATAAAATTCTTATCCTTGGTGGCCCAAGACCATCAACTAACCTCCAAATGTAGGGCTTTTACCATCATAATAGAAAATACAAACTTACACTTTGTAAACAACTTCTCACCTCGATTGGAGGATCTCATGGAGATGCAAATATTGTAGAAGTCAAATGTCTTCTATACCAGGATGAAGGCTGAAGCATTGGATTTAATGAGGCAACACATGCACTCGTATAAATACGAACGTAAACACATGCTTCAAAGGCTTAGACGAACAGAGGCGTAGACTGTAAACACATTCGGGGAACCTCGCAGTGGCGATTATGCAACAGTGTCTCGTTTTAGGCTGCTTACACTGGATGCCTTGATTTAAGGTCATTCATGATGTGGAGCGCTCCCTGTGAGTGGTAAACAAACACCTAAAAGAGGTACATACAAGCTCTTAGCCTCCATTCTATCAAAAGCACAAGGTTGTTTGGGAATCACCCTATGAAAATGGAGAGGTTTCTGACTGAGGTGAAAAGGAATGATATTACCATGAATTAAAGTAGAACATTATGTGAGGAATAAAACACTGAGAAGCCACTTGCTTGCTAAAACAATTCATAAATTTACATAAAGGTTTGAAAACGTGAGTTAATCTTGTTGATGAATACATGCTTTGCTCTAACGAGCACTATCCTTATAGGTTCAGTTATATCTCAGTGGTTAAGCCAGCACTCTACTGATCAAAAGATTGTGAGTTCAAATCCCAGTACTGCCAAGCTGTCACTGCTGGGCCCTTGAGAAACTGCTCAGTTATACAAAGGAGATAAATGTAAGCCATTCTGGATAAGTGTCTGCCAAATGCCGAAAATGCATGGTTTATGGTATACAGGAAGTATTCAAGCGGAGCTCCATCCTGGTCATCACATCACAAAATAGCCAACCCTCTCACCTGCATTTAACAGTGGTGGAGATGTGACACAGAACTCATCCAGGAACTCTTTAGTTTTCATTCAGGCAGTCCTCTGTGCCCAGTTCCTTAAAAGGTTCCTTGGTAACACAAACCTAATTATTCATTCATTCATCTTCAGTAACTGCTGTATCTTTTAATCAGTCAATTGCAGGTCACCATGCACACATATTCACACAAAAAAGCCAGTTCAGTGTAGCCAATCAACCCACTGGTATATTTCAGGGAGGAAACCAGAGAATCCGGAAGAAACCTACACAGACGTGGGGAGAACATGTGACATTCCACATAGACAGTAACCTGAATTCAGCATACAACCAAGTCTACACACAACCACACATACACACACCCTTCGCTTATCCCTTATCCTTATGTGCTACTTAATTAGCTGCAGAATTGACTACACATGAATTTCTGAAATCAGTGCTATAGGTGGGTTTACCTACAGCAGTGCTAATGGCCACATCTGCATCAGATTCTCATTTAACATACGAGTGTATTTGCATTAAATCCTATACCTCCTCAGAACATGCACATAGACACACACACACACAGTTTTATTTGGCCATTTGTCAGAGCACACATTGTTAAACCCAGATGATTCATCTAACTCATTCCCAGTGTCAACCTAATGAAGACAGGCTTCCCTTCCTGAGTCTTAATACTTCCCTTTCTCCTTCTAACTCCATGCTAAGATATTTTCCTTTGCTGACTGGAAATTAAGACAGTAATGTCTGTAAAGCTTCTTTCAGACAACCTTAGGGGGAAAAAAAGTTTTTATTGTTATGCCTCATCACGTGGCCAAGCAGTTATAGACACCAATCATCATAAAAATGTGGCATGTTCCTGTTAGCCATTCTAAGATTCATCCATCTACTTAGCAAGCAGCTACAAAAAACCATGCCAAATCCCACATAGTAAAAGGTTCTCATTAATGCATAAATCTGCCATGACCAAAATTTCAGTTACCATCAAATCTGTCATAAATAAAATCTTACAGCCAGATTAAACACGATGCAATTTATGTATGTTTTCCTGAATTCATTTGAAGTTATAGATGAGTTTTCCATTTCAGTTACCGTACTGCTGGGGGTTTTTTTTTTCAACATGATCATCTCTCAGATCGAAATCACAAACTCACACAGCACAAACTCATCACAAACTAAACTCGTTTAATGGGCAGAGCTGGAAATTCTGTTAGCTAGTAGGCTGAACGTTCCAGCATTAGGACACTGATTCATCCCACCAGAGTGTTAGAACAAGCTCTGCTGGACATTTGGCAAATCATACAGCCATGTGTTCATATGCATTTACTTGTATTTTTATTTGTTAATCAGGTATTGTAGACTTTTAGTAATTTGTCTTGTCAGTCTCATGGATCTGTACTCCATTTGAGCCAATTCTCTCTGGTAATCTCATGATTCTTGTATTCTTCACGTTGGCTTTTTCTATTGTAATCCTATTATCTGGCGTCATCCAGAAGAGTATGGGTTCCTTTTATTCAGTCTCAGTGACTCAAGGAGTTTATACATTTCAGAGTTATCCTAAGCTGGATCATTAGGTAACAAGCCTTGAATTTATGCATTGCTATTTTGTGACCACTGTTGTTGAAATCATTGTATAATAGAAATGGAAAGGCCATTTGTTGAAATCTTTCAATAAACTCTTAAAATACCCAACTATAAAAAAAATGAATTGTTACACTAAAAATAAAGATCTACGGACGAGACAGGCACGAGAAAACGTCTTACCAATGCTGTTATTATGTAGTTTTAGTTTCCTGAACATTCTGTGCTACCCCCGCACCGCAGGACAGAATCTGAAACACTTTATGTTGACTATGTTGGTAACACATAACCACAAATTCTTCTTTCTGAAGAAGTATTCCCAATCAAGCATGCGCTAGAGATGGCAGATACAGATTAGGTTAGAAACATTGCAACATTTCTTTAACTCATCCAACAGATCACATGCATCAACTGAACCAACAAGGAGGAATTTCTTTAGCTATATATCATTATAAAAACAGGTGCAAGAGTGGTGTTTATGCAGCATTACTTGAGTTTCTTGAATCATATTTGAAGAACAAACATGAATGTGAGAAAGATTTTTACATAAATAATACTAATAAATATAGCCACAAGCAGCAATCTTTGGGGTCCAAGCACCCCATTAGCAAGTAGCCCAGTGGCTAATTCATGTTAGGTTATACAGAATAATAGAAGCTAGCTGCTTTTAAAATAATCCTGCTGAAAAATGACTAGCTGATGGTGGCCATGATTTTACAGTAATCAAGTGATCCGCAGAAATCCAATTACACACTGGTGCCTCAATGTACAAAATTTTAGCTTATTTGGACAAACTGTCTCTGTTCATGAGAGATAGTTATTTGAATGCCATAGCTGAGATACATGCGTCAAAATTCATAAATTACCACAAACTCATGTACCATATATGCATATTTAATTTGGTGTCAACATGCAAAAGCTTTGCAGAGATATGATCTGATTTCCTGTTTTGGAGCGTTTGGTTTCAGGCAAGTAATTAGGAGGTGCAGACATTTTGTGATGCTTGGCTAATGGTTAACATTTTAGGGAAGAAAAATAAGAAGAAGCAGTAGCAAAACATCCATTAAGAAAGTGAGGTTCCCAGTGCGTCAGCCATACAAAGAAAAAATTCCAATCAAAACAATAGGTCACACGATGTACACGATGGCCACATAATCCAACTAATTTGTTTTATTAGTGAGCTGCATACTGATGCCAATATGGGGTGCCAATATGAACCTGGTATTATAATTTTTCTCTCCACATTTGCTATTTATACCAAGCTTATTCAGCCCTTTATTATAAATTCACCACCCACTTTATTAGGAACCCCTGCTCATTCATGCCAATCAGCCAATCATGCGGCAGCAGCAGAATGCAAAAAATCATGCAAATACAGATTCAGTTAATATTCACATCAAACATCAGAATGGGGAAAAATGTGATCTCAGTGACCATGAGCATGGCATGATTGGCTGGTTGGAGTATTTCAGAAACTGCTGATCTCCTCCGAGTTTACACAGAATGGTGCAAAAAAACACAAAAACAGTCTGTGAGTGGCAATTCTGTGAGTATAGGTCACAAGGGAATGTGTAACTTAAATGACCACTCTTTACATCCATGGTGAGCAGTAAAAACATCTCAGAATGCACAACATATCTAACCTTGAGGTTAACAGACTAGTGAATGACTGATCAATCAGCCAAGCTGATTAAGCCGATTTCAAGCATTTCATGATTATTGGTATTGGCTGGTCAGCCTGCATGCATGACCAGTTAATAAAAGTGCTTAACCTTCCCCTTTTATCTGCTCTGGCAATCACATACTGCCTTCAAAGACAATGAAATGCCTTAAGAAAGCACTGGTATTAGAGCTCCAAAAGAGCAAATGGTAAAGCTGAATTCCGAGCTATCAAAGAGTTAAATAATTACAAGATAAGCGATGTTTACGCTAGCTTCTTGATCATTTGTTTGATTCCTTTCATTATGTGAGAAAACATGTCAGCTTGGGCAGCAAAGTTATGGTAAAAAGTTCAATTTCATAGGAGACAACAGTAGCACTGTTTGCAATATTCATAACTAATCTCAAAGAGAAAACCTTTAGCCCATTTAGTCTGAATTATAATGTAACTGAATTTAATCTAACTTAATAAACTCCTGTTTTTTCACAAACTGTATATGGGCCCTTCAGATTCACTCACAAGCTCACTCAAAATGTAAATAGTTGACAGCTATCCATTAATTTGTCCTGATTTTTTATACTGGTGCTTGATGGATGTTTAGTGCAGCAGAACTATGGTATGTATTTATTACATACCAATGTATTTATGTACCTAATGTATTTATTAAATAAAATGGTATTTACTATGTAATGTTTTATGGTATCTGGGGGGGATGGGGGAATGGGTGGATATAGCAACATCACCATCAGCATCAGCCACTGAAAAACCCATATCGGTTGACCACTAGTTACAGCAACTGAAAACCATATCAGGTTCCACTCCTGCCAGTCAAGTACAGGAATCTGAGGCTACAGTGGGCACAGACTCACCGAAACTGGACAGTTGAAGATAGGAAAAACTGTTTCTGAAATACTCACACCAGCCCGTCTGGCTCCAACAATCATGCCATGGTCAAAGGGATTGAGATCACATTTTCCCCACATTTTTCACATTTTCTGATGTTTGATGTGAACATGAACTGAAGCTCATGACCTGTATCTGGATGATTTTGTACACTGTGCTGCCGTCACCTGATCGGCTGATTAGATAATTGCAAGACTGGCGTATCTCTTCATTGTGTTTTGGCCAAAACTACTACCACTGACTTCAAGCTAGCAAATTTCCCAATTGTGTGACATGGAATGCAAAGGAGGGCTAAATTCAGCTTCCATTTTCTGCAATTTTACTAGATGGCTTGGACCAATCCCTTTACTCACCCTTTTGTTGGAAATTCCCATAAATCTAACACACTCTTTGTCCATAAATAAATCCCTGGAACATTTTCATAGCCAGACCAGCCCATACATTTTCATGAATTTCAGAGTATGAATTTTCCAATTAAAATGGTTAAAACAGATGAAGAGACAGGGCTATTATTGGGAATCCTTTTTGAATTAGTATCTTTCAAGCATCTTTGAGTCTTTGAATATGTTATTACACAACAATTCATGGATGTAAAACTGCAATCTTTGAAATGTTGAGGTCATAAGATTATAGACATTCACATATAGAAGAACAATTTCGCAAAGGTTTTGACACTTTGGCCCTGCTGCGAGTGATGAATAAATGACAATGGGCAAAAGTGAAAGCACATGGGTTGGGTCCTTCTTAGTTGCACAGCATGGCATCTGCCACCACATCTCTAACCAAATCGCAACTCTGACAGCACTTTTTCCTCCTGTGTAATTCAAACAGACTTTGCGTCATATACGTACTTATCCTATCCATATCCTTTGCTATTGCATGTCTAAAAATCCAGACATGATGATGCCATTATTTAATGGGAGCCACAGAAAACAAAAAGGGATTTGCTGTATCAGCACGTCAGTACTATGGTGTTCTGAGGAAGCAAGTTGGATACATCAGAAAATAGCTGCGTGCTATGTTTTATTAGACAAATCTTCAAAAGTGTAAATAACCAATATTGTAGTCCAGTGTTAGGCTACACTCAGCTCCTTTTGATCACTGTTCTTTTTTGCTAAAACTTTTTATTACCTTATAGTTGTCATTCATCCATTCCTATTCTGTGTCCACTTTACTCTGGTCAGTCAAACAGTATATCTGGAGCTGATCCCAGGAACACTAGGCACAAGGTTGTGCTAGGCCCTAAACAGGATTCCAGTCCATTAGATAACATTACTATCGGTATGTTTTTGGGTAGTGAGAGGAAACCCAGAGGAAACTCACATGAACATACGAAAACAAGTGAACCACAGTTCAGACAGTAACCCGAGCTCAGATTCGATCCAAGGACCCTAGAGCTGTGAGGCAGTGATGCTATGCTCATAGTTATCACATACAAAATTCATTCTTAATTGACTTCGCTGACTAAATAAATACAACATCTCATATTGGAAAGTATGCACCTTTTGCAGATTGATAGTATATTAGTGTTTACTATATGAAGACATGAGCAATGCTTTCATGAATTCTCACATCTGTCATATTCATTTACATTGTTCATTTTATACAGCAAAGTTGTCACCATGCATCACCAGCTTTGAATGCCTCAAACGATGGTATGAAATAATACTTAAAGAACTTTGTGTCTAGGGTGTTAGGATTGCGTGCATTTCTCTCCACCAACACCCTAACAACACTATATTGTTGTACTGCTATGCAACCTGCTCTCAGCAACAAAATGACCAAGGAGAGGCAGCAATTCACAACTGATTCTCTTCAATTCAGTCTGTACATGTTTTCAAACCAGAGCTTCCTACTGCCTACTCCTGCTGAAACATTTGGCTGTCTTCACTTAAATTCATCTGAGATGTTTTACTGTGTGTGTAAAGTACTCTCTGTAGGTACTGTATACTCCCTTCCCTTTTTATGGGCCAACTCAAACAAGCATAACCAATGTTTGCCTATATATTTAATGATTTAACGGCAATAATGTGGAAATGATCTCCAAGCATGAGTTCAGCTGACATAAATGAATCACCCAGGAGTCATAATTTGTGTTGTTGGTTTGTTTATGAACTGCTGGGTTGAGGAGAGCTGTTGCTATGGAGGTCACACACTGACTGCCTAAACTGGTACAGGAGGAAAGCAAGTAGCCAGACATGGATGAATGATTAAATGCAGACATTTCTTGTCAAAGTGTGAGAGGTCAACCGGTGCAAGGCTTGTGCAATTCAATGCTGAGCTCTTTCAAACAAGAATGACTTTAAGTAATTAAAAAAAGACAGAAAGCAAGAATACTGCAGGGTCTTAGCCTATGAGACTTATAGATGTGACTGCAGTCAGTATCATTACTGACACCTGGTGTTGCCACTGTAAATGTTCCCCAATTTATCAGTGTTTAACAATAATAGCCAAGTGATAATGAAATTAAGTTGATAGAACATGTTAAAAAAAAAGTGGAAAATGTATTTAGAGAGCTGGTTCAGGACTAACAAGATTGGCCAGATGTAACAACATCTTGGGTTATTATAAATTTCTCTTTAAAAATTAAAGGACTGTATTGTTTAACTAAACTCACATTAGCTAGCTAACGACCACCAAAATACTGATTTAAATCAACTAAAATTTATATAATAAAAGAATTAGTACCACCAGTGAATTATGGGTAGGGTGACCAGACGTCCTCTTTTCCCCGGGCTTGTCCTCTTTTTGAGACCTGGAAATTGTGTCCGGCCGGGATTTTAGAATTGTCCGGGATTTTGAGTTGCCTAAACATTCGTCACGTCATGGGCATCTCTCATTAACTAGTTACTATCCTACATGCATATTCACTTCCACTCGCACTAGTGGACCCAAGATATAAGTGAGCAGGGGGGGTGTTGAGCGAGGAAGCAGTTTTGGGCTTCGGATATCTCCCTGATATCTCCCTGATATCTCCCTGCACGTTCTCAGTCTACCCTCATTGATTGTTCGTCTTAACCTTAAAAAAAATGTATTGGTCAGCACCGCAGGTAGCACCAATCACTGCCATCAGCACCGGTTTCCTTGGTTACAACAAGCACATGGCTCTCGATATCTGCAGTGAAAAATGTCGAAACAGCGTTGTAAATTCACTGACGAGTGACAAAATAAATCCCCGTGCTTTCATGTCGGTCGCGATGCACGGGAGGCTGAGTGCATGACATGCAAAGAAGGCACGTGCATGTCAGTGGCTAATAAAGGTGCCACCGGCCGACTGATGGAGATTTAACTGGTCTTAAGGCTCAAGAGAAGTGTACCAAATATTTTGAGAGGTCAAAGAGCATTGATTTTCACTCAAAGCTGCTGAAGATGACCCAGTGTTGTTGTTTTTTTGCCATACCTGCTCACAACGCTAATGCGGACCAAGGAAAGGAATCACTTGAGTGTTGACTCATTGAAGGGGATCCTGTGCACCCAATACAACTTAAAGCATCTGACATGCAAGGACTTTCATACTTATGTTATGAGCAATCCCCAGCTATTAGGAAAGATCCAGTCCTCAGGAAAATATGCCCAGCCACCTGACTGAAAAGCGTCTAATCCAGGAGTTAACATTTTTCCTATTTTCTGAACTTTTTTTGTTTTCAAGTCTGTGGCCTTATATAAGAAATGTGTTTTTTTCCATTAAGGACAACATTGGCCAGAACAAGTTATCTTCTGAAAGATTTTGTGAAAAAGTTGAAAATGTTCAGTTTAATCTAGGCCTAGGGGCAACAATGTTCTTTAGGGCCAATAAAGCTCATTGATCAGATCACATTGACTGTGTTGACACATTTGTATAATCCCCCCCTCCAAAAAAAAAACACAAACACGCGCGCACTAAGGTGTCCTCTTTTTTGAAAACCAAAATATGGTCACCCTAATTATGGGTAATGTGTTCTACACTTAACTAGCCATAAACATCAGAATGTTGAGTTGTATTTTATTTGTGGGGGTTTTTTTTGTTGTTTTTTTGGCAATTTGATAACATGTCCCTTTATGTACACATACACACTGGTTTCCAAAGGGAAAACAAGGGAAAACTTGACCGTGACACTCTAATACAATTATTAGAGACAGTATTTTGTAGTTAATAGTGAGGTTTTTAAAAAAAAAAACGTTATTAGCAAGTAAACATGATACTACACATGGAAAACATGGCCTCTTCAAATAAATGTAGGCAGTTATTGGCCATGATTAATTTAGTGAGGAATAGTATCAGACTCCTTAGCAAAAGCTTGATGCCTTGCTAGCCATCTACAAATTGCTTCAAATTAAGTTACTTAGACAACATAGCTAACATATGAAAATACACTCAACAAGACAAAAGAGGACGAGAGGTGACTATCCCCAGACATCGAGGATGAGCCGGATGTGAAGGAGGCTATCCAGAGGACAAGATACCTGTAGCTCCAATCATAGTCACAAGCTGCTAAGTGGATAACTTCATATTGTATACACGTGGCCTGACATTTGTATGAGGTGAGAAGAAGAAGAATGATGGCTGAGAAAGATGGTATTTACACAATGTGACTTTGTTGGAAGGTCTCAGCATGTGTATTTATACACACAAGAAGGAAACCCTGGTGGTCTTTTGCAAGGTGGAGACATTCACTGATGTTTCTGGAGAGCAGCGATTTCCGCAATAGAGTCCTTCCATTAAAACCATTCGTGTTCAGTGTCTTGTCTAATAATGGACACATAAATAGATAGTTTAGAGAATTCTATAGACTGTGGGTCTGTTCTGTTGTGCATGGACATTTTTTCATATCCTTTAGCGTTACATATTTTGTTTATTGTCCTTTAATATGCATTTTGAAGAATACACAATCCTAGGTATAGAAGCAACAGTAGTGAATGTCCTCTATTTGTGGACTTACAAAGGTTTCTATTTTGCCCCATTTATCCTCTTTATCACTGCCATTGACGAAGGGTTTAAGAAGTACATTTTAAACATAGCATTCTTAAAACATGCTAGAAATGCTAAAACATACCATTCTAACCTGTAACCTGATACACAGTATAAGCTTCTCCAGGTTGTCCTTCAATTTGACTTTGATTGGATCTTTAAATTCATACTCACAATATTTAAATGTCCTGCCATCCATATTCCAGTACATCACGCTGTAAAATCACTGGTAACATTTGGAAAGGTAAGCGGCAAAAGGGTTCAAAGTTCAATCAATTTGAACTCCGAGCAGAGTGTCACAATGTCTGGTTTAAACTCTGAGGTCAGAATAGAGGCATGACAAAGCGAGCCTAAGCTGAGCGTAGCACTGATACCCCAATGCCAGTCATGTGCAAGTAGCCTTAGGGTTAAGACCAACACCTTCAGTAAAAAGTGGCCTCACTAGTGGTACAGGCTGAAGATGCTCTGGACATAAATTCAAGCTGCATGCACAGAAAATATAAGGGTGTACTCAAACTAGGTGCTCCGTATTGTACCCTAAAACTCCAGTTCATTTGACTAGTGTGATCATTGCATACTGTGATCAGGCACAGTTCAGAATACTCGGCATACTGCGCCCTGGCTTGTTTGAAGAGGTTTGCCTGGGCCCGGTTTGGTTGGACTTGGGCATGGTACACATCTGATGTGATCGCTAACCATGCTCAAGCACAGAACTTGAACATTATGACATCAATGTTAGTAATGGTAAAGTTAGTAATGGTCTGGTTCTCATCGAATTCTAGTCGGTGAGTAAAGCTGCAAGTTCATTCTTCAATGTCAACTGGCTCTGTAAAAATCTCATGTGTGCAACACGATTTACTGAACATTGGTGTGTTGCATAATTGATAAATCTGTAATGGCATGTGAGAGGGCTGTGTGTTACTGCGCCCAAAGCAACTCCAAACATACACAATGTAAAAACAGTCATGAACTCCATCTTGCTATGCGTGAGAGGTTATATTGAACACAAAAAGTCGTGCCATAATGACATAAGCCTACTCACTCAGTCCTGAAACGTTAATCACAAGCAGGTCAGCAGGGGAATGGGGAGAGGCCGTCGTGCATGCTACAAGGCAATAATGCCTAGCATGAGTACCCCTAAGACAACAGACCATCTGATTTTGAAAGCAACTGACCCTATGGCAAAGTTGGGCTTTCCTCTTGGCCTTCTGAAACGCAGAAATACTACAGAAATCCGACCACTCCAAGCAATCTCCATGGACACAGCAGTGTATATGACTGGATTTGTGAATTAGATTCAAACACGAATGCCAATGCCTGGATAAAGCACTCTGTCATATGCTGCTATTCCCTGAACAACTCAGAGTGTAAAGCTTGAACATGACTGATAAAATGCAGCGCATGGCAGTAACCAAGATTTCTTCACTTTAGTGACACACTCATAGAGACTGAGTCATTCATGAAAGAAACCTCAACAGCAGATGGATGGAATTATACAAGATACACTGTGGGTCACAATGGTGCTACTGCACAAACCCAGAACATGAAAACAGTGTTGTGCCATATCCCGGAGTGACCACATTGCAAGGGCACAATTCTCTATAAGAGCCTAGGCATCTCAGCACTGTGTCTGGATATATCAGGTTGCATATTTTTGGACCACCATCAAACACATAGGTCTGCCTTACAGGCATGAACATATTTTAGTACAATTTATTGAGCCCTCGATAAGGGAGAATAATTTTGCACTGATTTGAAATGCCCATTGCCTGATGGACCCAAACCATGCACTCAACAGTATAACAGAGCCAACATATTCTCTTTCAATCTGTCACCATTTACTCTATATATAGATTCTTTTTTGTTAATAAAATCTACATTAGATCTTTTTGTGAGCATTTATCTTTTGTTCGTGTGTTTTTCCTATCTCACTGCAACCATTATAAACCACAGAACCATAAAAGGTAGGTTTTAACAATATGATGTCTTAGCTAATGTTAACACTTTACGGAGATGCTGCAGCCCTTCGGTATGGCTGACTGTTAAGCGGCCTCTTAAACCTCCCTTAAAAGAGTGGAAAAGTTAATTGCCATCTGACCTAATATATCAAACAAACCTCAAAGCATTTTGATGAGGGGTATTACAACAATGGGAAAATGAGTGAAAAAAAATTATCGTGGAAATTCTTTGCCGTTAACTGTAATCAACTCTGACTTAACTGTATGACATGCAGGCTATTTTAGAGTGTTGACAGCGTGAGCCTGCCACTCCCTGCACATACTAGGCTCCAGCTGATGACGTGGCTTGTGAAAATTCCAAATTTGAAGGGTTAACCTTTATAATGCAAGACCACACATGTAATATGTTTTTTTTTTGTATGTTTCAGTCATGTCTGTTTGCATGAAGACATTTATACAACTGCCACACAACACACAACCACGAGCCTCAAATTCACATTGCAGTTCACACTGAGTTTATCAGTTGACCTACTTTGTTAGTTGTATTCATTGTTTCAGCCTTTATTTACACCTACCTATAAGTGCACTTTGCAGGTGAACTCTTACTGACTTTAGCCTATCTGTTTGGACTGAATCCTAAACATTACATTTATTCATTTTCAATAACTGCTTTATCCTGAACAGGGTTGTAGTGTTTGAACCGGGGACTCTGGGGCTGTGAAGCAGCAACATTGCCTGCTGCACTACCATACTGCCCCATGTGTTTTTGGAGGAAGCCTGGCAGGGGTATTATAAATCCTTTTGGTTGGTGAAGCATGGTGGTGGGAGCATCATGTTATGGGAATGCGTTTCTTGTGGCAGGAACAGGAAGACTTCAGTAGAGACACCCTTAAGGAAAACCAGCTCAAGAGTGCTTAGGACCTCTGACTGATCCAAAGGTTTGATTGTGTCCTTCAGCTAGAGGATGCAACTGAACTTGATAGGAACATCTTTTGAAAGACCTGAAAATGAGGTCCAGTGCTGCTCCCCATCCAACCTGCAGAATGTCAGAGGTTCTGCCGAGAAAATCCCCGAATCCAGATAAGCCAAACTAGTTGCCTAATATCCAAAAAAAAAAAGGCTGTTAATTCCTGCAGTTAGTGCTTCAACAAACTACTGAGTAAAGGTGGCTGAATACTCTGAAAAGGGTGTAACTGTGATATTAAATTCTTTCAAATAACTTCACAAACCTCAATTGTACAAAAACTTTACACAAATTTTTGAATTTCTCAGTTGTTGGTATGGCCCCTTTTTGCTTTAATGACAGCATGCACACAAGCTGGCATGGACTCCATGAATTTGTGTAAAACCTCACAATCCCTGTTAGATCAACACAACTTTAGTGAAAGAATCACTGTAAGAATAAATCACCATTGTTATTAACACTAGGGACTGGCTCTGTAAGTAAACATTTTTGCTAAATTCATGGGAAGGAAAGACAATCCCATCCCATTCATACTGAGGTGTATTACTTTTATTCCACATAAGGAAGAGCAATATATCCTTCAGCCTCATTCCCATAGTAGCACACACACATTCCGATGGAAAAACATTAACAGCTCCCAAATGATGACTCCTTTTCATGTTTGTTCAACCGTGAAATTGCTGGACCCAAATGGAAGTTCACAGTGAACTGTGTTGAAATGCTACGTGACAACTGCGGCAGGCCCCAGCAATACACTAATAAACCTCTTCAGCTTTTTGTGTGCTATTAACTATGCTAAGAACCATAAGAACATGTACTCTGGGCAGAAAAGACATTTCTCAAAGCGCTTGGCGAGTTTCAACATAAGATATTTCACACGATCTGAGATCGAGATAAACACTGGAAATGGTTCACAACTAGACAAAGCTCCAAAAAAGAAAAAAGAAAAAACAACTCAAAGGAAAATGAGCTCAGTGGAAATCTCAGCATTCAGCAGATTTTTCCCCCCAGTGTCATGCAGCCAAAGTATTTAGCGAACCACAGCTCTTTAAGTGGGCCTTCTTATTTTAGATATTATAATAGAAAATGCAATTAAGCTGTAACAGCACAAAATGTGCAAATTAAAACCTGGTTTTTAAATGTAAAATTTCTCTTCACTTGTACAAACACACATTCATATTTGGAATCAAAGGCCTCAAATGTCTGAATTCTTAGCTCTTAGTCCTCTTTGGAGGACTATATATTGAAAAATTTACATTTTTGTTATATCTGAAATCAAATGATTAATAGGTTTTTCATGTGGGCTCAACACAGTGTTCACTCCTTATTAAGCTGTGGCCACACTTATCTTGCACTTTTGAACCGTCAGATTGGAATTCATGTCACTTTTATCCCATATACATGTGCTGAGCTGGATCCTTTCTTCTACACACACATCTCTTCGTGCCAGCAATTGCTGCAAAACCATCAAAAGCTAGCTAGCTGTCTTTTTCTGCCTTCTTGACCTGATCATGTATAGCTGATGAAATGTTTGCTGTCCTCCGGAGCAAAATGCAATGCATACATCAGCTACTAGCTCGTCCATTTTGTCGGTTTCAGTACCATGAATCGTCTTACAGATATGACATTTTTTGTTGATGGTGACGCAGATGACTCGTGCAAAAACGTATCAATGTGTGCATGCGTGCAGTTTGGAAGGACAGATACATTCATACTACAGTTAGATACAGATCACTTGTAATTATAAATGTGACCGTCAATATAGGGAAATACAATCGGAATTAAACAAGGAGACTTGTAATGTGAACATAGCCAAAGTCCCATAAAATTTCCTTTTGAACTATTCATGCAGGGTGCATGAAATCCACAGTTTCATTGTTGTCTTGTATAAAATGTCTTTAACTTAAGACAGGGCCACAGTTGCATATTTTTCCAATTTATGGCCTACTGAAAATTATATTTAAAAATTTCTTTTGTGCTTTGGAGCAACTTTGGCTTTCTATATCTCCACACTAAAGCACATCATATCGTTCAAGTTTTCATATATATCATTCATGTTGTAGTTACTTTTTAGCAACTGGGTGTATGTCTGAAAGCACTCAAACAACAACAAAAAAAATCATTATTTGATTATATTTCAAATGCACGTTGCCCATGTATGACACGGTCAACCATAAAAAGAAATTTGATCACTTAAAAAAGCATGCTTTAACCCTTGAGGCCCCTTAAAAATAAAGTTACACTTTTTACCCTTAGGTCCCAAAATTAGGTCACCACATCGAATCTTTTCAACAACTTCAGACCTAACCATAAACAAAGTTTTTAAATATTTTTTATGCCCTTTTTGTCATAAGAACCCCAGATTTGTTTCAATGGGAAAAACACAAAAAATGCAACAAAATGAGATGAGATGAGATGAGATGCACAAAAATGAGATGTAAAGTGGAATATTTGGTTGTTACAGCCTTCACTAGGTCAATAATTGATAACAATATTGATTTTGATGCATTATTCTGCCACCGCTACCACTCTTATATCAATCCCAACACACCAAGACCATTTTTTGTGGTGTATGGCTTTTTTTTATTTACAAACATTTTGCAAGGTAAAGAACCAGACCTCCATTGAGACTTTAGCTCTGCTGCCCCTGGTGGTTTACAGCGGTCATTAAGCAAAACCACAAAACATGAAGTCGGTACATTGAACCATACTGTATTTTTAATGTGTCAAATTTGCTCTATATTAATAATATATCTCAGATTTTGTCTATTCCACTTAACTCACATGGTCCAGTATCCCTGCCAGCTCCAGTGTACACTTTTCTTTATTCTAACACACCTGTTTCAGAGGATGAACTTCAGAACTTATATTTATGCAGGGCTGTAATAAATATTGTTGTATTATTACTAGGTTAACTTGGACAGATTAGGTTCAATTATACTAGTGAGTGTAAAAACCAAACCCGCCGTCTATTGGCTGATTTCTGTGACGTTGTTGATGAAACGGAAAGGTCAAAGGTGAAACTCGTGGTTTGGATGTTTAGCGGGCTCCAAAACAAACTCGCTTGCTAGTTTTGTTTCTCAACCTAATGTCTGAAAGGACCACGTTCACTACATGTAATCAGGTTAGACTGGGTTTTATATCCTGTCTTGTTGCTGCAGAACCCTGTAGCTTCCGGTTTGTTATTTGTCATCATTTCAGTGACTGTAGTTCGTTATTAACTAGCGGCTAACAGTTAGCTGCCTGGTTTTCCCGGGTTACTGCTGTTTTAATCCAGTCAGCTGTATAGTAAAGCTACACACTGGTTTTTTTTTTTTACATCCGCGAGTTTATTCTGTAATACTAAGCCAGGCTTCGATAGTGAACGTGAAGTTGCCTCGCTAATTTGGCTAACTTACGCTAGTTGAGCTAGGTCTGTGCAGTAGTAATGGCGGAGAGACCGGAGGACCTGAACCTGCCCAATGCTGTCATCACGCGCATTATCAAAGAGGCTGTAAGTACAACACCACTCTTCACTTTACAGGGAAAACACCGCACTTTCTGTAGATATACTTCACATTTCCTGGTTTTGTTTTGGTGGTGGGGAAGTTGTTTAACCTTTTTAAATCGTCGTCTGGTGTTTTGATGCATTAGCCATTAAACAAAGCCGCAGATATTTCTCGACTTTATTACCTCCAGGCGGCTGTATCCCTAATCAACTCCATACTCCCTATATAGGCGCATTAGCACTGCATAGTGTCTGTAATAACCAGTGTGCTTCAGGAAGTGAACTACCTGACCTGGAGTGAGGCATTTGGGATGCAGCCATGAACCTTTTAGCTCTTAGGTCACTCCCTTTTATTAAACATATTAAAGCCATTTCAGCCTTGCACTTAGTAATTTCTAATACCAGTTCCCCACTCTTGTACAACAAGGTTTTGAATTTCCTCATACATTCATTCATCTTTAGTAACCGTTTTAATCTTAGTCAAAATTGGAGTGGATGTGGAGCTTAAACTGGGAACAGAGGCAGAGATACCTCCAGAATGGGCCACCAGCCCATTGCAGGACACACACACACACACACACACACACACACACACACACACACAGACAGACCTATGGGGTAACTCAGAATAGTCATTCCACTTCCTGGTATGTTTTTGGGAGGAAACCATGACACCCCCACAGGGAGAACCTGTACAGAACCCCCCCCCCCCCCCCCACTAAGTGCTGTATCTCTGATTTTGTTCTTCCAGTTACCAGACGGCGTAAACGTATCCAAAGAGGCAAGAAGAGCCATATCTCAAGCAGCCAGTGTGTTTGTTCTGTATGCGACATCATGGTAGGTTAAGAGAAAATATCCAAGTTACAGCTGTCTGGCATAAAGCAGGAAACACGATGACGCTCACTGAGACTACTGATCTAATCTCTAGTGCCAACAGTTTTGCCATGAAAGCCAAAAGGAAGACTCTGAATGCCGGGGACGTGATGTCTGCTATGGAGGAGATGGAGTTTGAGCGTTTCTTGCCACCTCTGCGCGAGGCTCTTGAGGGTAACTGATATTAAAACTTACTTGAGTCATCTTTTTTGGTGATTTGTTGGTGTATACTGATAAACACAACGCTACTAGATATGGAACCTGAACAGGATTGGGGATTGTTTGAATTTTAGCGATTCCAGTTCTGCTTATGGTTCCAGTTCTTATCGATTTCCTGTTTCGATTCCAAAATGGAGAAGCGGTCAGATGTTTAGAAAACTAAACAAGTGGACATCATGTTGTGTTCATGCATGAGTTAGTCTCACAGAAAGGTCATGTTTTTTTTTTTTTAAAACAGATACCTGGTGCTTGCCAATTTGGAACCGAGTCTCAGTTCCTAACCTTGTACCTGACCCTGTTTTAGATGACTATGTCTAATTGTATTTACTTGTACTTTTAGTGTATAACAAAATTGCATTTATTATATTGAAATTCAGTTTTTTTTCCCCTAATTCATCAAATGGTCATGTTGATGTTGTTACGCTCGACATGTTCAGCAACATAATTCCTCACCTGCTGCCTTCTGCTATCACTTCTGTCTCATCATGTAAACTGCTGTCTGTCTGCAGCCTACAAAAAGGGCCAGAAAGGGAAAAAAGAGGCATCAGAACAGAAGCGTAAGGATAAAGAGAAGAAAAATGGCACAGAGGAGAACGACAAGAGCAGAGAGGAAGAGGAGGATGAAGAGGAGCACATGGAAGATGAACAGGATGGAGAGAATGAGGGTGAGGAGGAGGATGTGGAGAACTGAAGGGGAATGGCAGAAGTTCAGCACCACTTTCTACCCGCTCTGGTCTCTGCTTCGTGAAGACACTCCAGTCGAGTCCCCAGTTTGCAGAAGACGAGGGAGAGAAAATAAACAGCCAGCGTGTGATCTCGATGAAAAATAAAACTAGCCACAGAGGATTAGAAGTTAAAACTTGAACGATGGCTTTGTTCCCATCTCTGTCCTTTTTACAAGAATTCATGTTGTATTTGTCGTCTTCTCAGCAGCTGTATAGTTGATATCTTCACCTGCATGACTTAAGTTTAGAGATTAAAGTTGAATATATCCGTGTACCTGCAGCTCGAACAGACTGGACGTTCTGAAATGTCGGAGCTTCTCTTTTTGTGTAATTGATGTCTGCAGGTGCAGTTGCACTGTTAGTCATCCATGTCTTTTGGTGTTTCATCTTGGAATAAATTGTAAAGGGAAGTCTGGCAGCATGCTGAAAAATTGAGGGCATGTGGAAAAGGCATCGCTGGAAGTGAGACACGTATGTTTTTGATCGTTTCCTCACGGCAGGGCTTTGCTGGCATCATGCCTTGTTCTATGTTTTAATACCTTCAAAGAAATTTGTACCTTTGCAGGACTCCGTCAGCATACGCTAGGCTGTTTTTCATATTAAAGGGTCTTTATGTAAATGTTTGCTGCAGTTGCATGTCAAGTTGTGTGGTGAATCGCATTCAAAATAATGAAGCTACACAAAGGAGTTAATTTTGTGCCTCAAACCGACTAAAGTTGTGTTAAACCGGGCCTTGTCCTTTCAGAGAGCTAATAGTCAACTGCATTGTTGTAAGTGAGGCAGCTTTTTGGATTAGATGTAAAATAATGGCTCACAATCTGATTATTTTATGACCCTGTGTTTATTGAAGCTGATGGCAAAACTGGAACTGCCCAGTAACCAAGGCAAGTATTTATAAAAGCATCAAGCATGCTGCAACAGATCAGTGCTCTATGATCAAAACTATTAATGGCTTAGTTTGACCACTTATATTTTTGTATTATAGATACTAACTATGTACAAAACAAGAACCTCCATATCACGTTATCTGTACATGGTGCAACAATTCACTAGTGACTAACCAGTTTAATCTTCCCGCACGTCACATAAGCCTTATAGGGTTTCAATAGCACCATTAACTGGACCGAGTATTTCAAAGTTTTTCATCATTTAGTAAAGAAAACCACCTTCTATCAGGGGGGGAGGAATAAAAAGGCCACCATGATTTGTTCTAACAAATTTTATTTTCCATTCCTCCATGTCAGCGGTTTAATCCTTAAAAAAAAAAAAAGAAAAAAGAAAAGATAGTTTAGTACTTAAAATGCGCAAAAGAAAGCATAAATCATAGAGAACATACATCCTGTACTTACGGATGGGCACTCCTGTTTGCCGCTGTTGATGTCATCGATGACATCATGGGGTAGCCGGCCATCAATGGTGCAGCCAACAGACTGAGCCGTGCCCAGAATCTCCTTAATGGTTCCTGAGGAGACAGCACAAAACTGTTAGCTTAATCTCACTTGTCAGTTCTGAAAGCTTTCCAAGAGTCAGTATGAGAAGATGTGGAGAGATGTTCCAAGCCTTTTGGCACAGGGTTACCCATCAGACTGAGCAGCCCTGCTTCCTACAGCTGGGTTTGTCTCAGCCTCCACTGGATTACACCAAGTCACTCTCAGGCTGGCATAGTGGCGGGAGGCTGGAGGAGAACACCTGCATTACACAAATCGAAACGTATACACACCTGAGAGCTCCCTGGCGATAGAGCGTGGCCTCATGACTCGGGCAATGCTGACGATGTCATCGAAGGGAACGCTGCCAGTGTGCTTAACTGCATGGGAAGTGCACAGTTAGTGTTAACCCACACCTGCATTTCTTTATCATGCACATCCAAATCACTTGAAACAAGACTGCATATTAAGTATTAAATCAGTAGGCAATTTGTTCCAGGCTTTTTGGCACAGAGTTACCCATCAGACTGAGCAGCCCTGCTTCCTACAGCTGGGTTTCTCTCAGCCTCCACTGGATTACACCAAGTCACTCACACAGACTAGCATAGTGGCGGGAGGCTGATGTGCTCTAGCTAAGACCAGGGGTTGTGCAATGCTGATCCTTCCCCTTCTGCTCATGGTGGTAAGGATGATTACATCCTTACATTGCACAGCTTAGTTAGGACACAAAAGCAGCATTAATATACAGGGCTACTTACTGTTCTTGACCTTCTTCCTGTCACGAGGAGGCTCCTTCAGAGCCTTGATGATGAGGGCAGAAGCAGAGGGCACCACCTCGATCTGCAGGAACAAGACAAAAATGCTATAAGCGCTGCAAAAATACACAGCTTCCAGTATTACAGCAAACTTACTAATACTATAAGATTCAATCGGCAACAGGTAATAAACTGTGCACCTTAATTTTACACCCTGGGTAGCAAACTGTAAAATAAACAAGCTCTTCGCTTGATTTGCATGACATGGGGTAACCGGCCTCCTGTTAACTTTCAACTTCAAACAAGTTTGTCCATTAAAATAAACAGATCCCTAAAATAAATAAATCAAACCAACACTCTGGCGAGCTTCACAGTAAAATTCAAGATTTTAAAATGCTTTGTATTTAAAGGTCAGTTTGCTTCTGGAAATATTATATGAAAGCTAGTCTCAGTTCATTTTAGATTTAATAACTTTAATGTAACCTGGTATGCACTCACATTGACTGAAGGATTCTGACTGCCATTTATTTACCAGAACCACAAAAGCTGGACTGTGTTCAGACACCATCCACATGAAAATCCATTTTCTCCCAGTGTAAATGCTGTTTTAAGAGGCAGTGACGGCTTACCGCTGCCTGTCGGTTCTGGATAGTCAGCTTGACAGTGATCCTCAAGCCCTTCCAGTCACCGGTAGCCTTGGCAATGTCATCACCCACTTTCTTGGGGGACTGGAAGAATACGCACCATAAGCATTATAATGCTATCGCCACCAAAACATTTTATTGTCCGAGCTGTGCTGCTCATTTGAATATTATAATTACATTTCATTTGTTCCAAGCGTTTTGGCACAGAGTTACCCATCAGACTGAGCAGCCCTGCTTCCTACAGCTGGGTTTCTCTCAGCCTCCACTGGATTA
>JAQQZR010000017.1:8627611-8651435 GCA_030068235.1 Notoglanidium macrostoma
TATATATAATGTGTATGTACTGTATGTATGTATGTATGTGTATGAACAATTATAGACTTGAATGTCATGGCAATATTGGACAGTGATTTCTTTGAACTGTTCTTTTCTGGGAAAGAATGATTGTACAAAATACATCTTTAATATAGAAAAATATGTATGAATTTGGTGCACAAGTTTTAATTTACTTTGAGTTTTCTGAAATCAACACAGGTTCAAAAATTATCAAGCTTCGCCTTGACCTGATGCTTTTGGTAACCATCACAAGTTTCTGGCAGAATTCTGGTCGGATATTTGACCACTCTTCTTGGCAGAATTGGTAGAGTTCAAATAAATTTGTGTACTTCCTGTACTACCTGCTTTATCCATTCCACAACCAGCTTTGATGTGTGTTTGGGGTCATTGTCCTGTTGGAACAACCAAAAGTTTCAACTTTCCAACTGATGGTTTAAGGTTATGCCGAAGAATCCTTAGGATCTTCATTATTTTATCCATTTTTTGCAATGAGGCAATTCCATTGGAAGCAAAACCCAGAGCATGATGCTATGATGCTATCACCACCATGCTTAGCAGCTGGTACAGTGTTCCCCTGTAACTCAGGTCATTGGGGCAAACAACTCAATATTTGTCTCATCTGACCATAAAACCGTCCTCCAGATGGCTTTTTCTTTGTCCATGTGATCAGCTGCAAACTTTAGTTGAGCTTGAAGGTGTCGGTTTTGGATCTGAGTCGTCTTTCTTGGACAGCAGCTTCCGGTTCATGGTAGGTCTGTGCCTTGATGGTTCTTGGGTTGTTCCTGACCATCTGAACCAAGTTCCTCACAGCTGAGGGTGACAGTTTGAGTCTTCTTCCAGATTTTAACAAAGTTGCTCCACCTCCCATTAACTTATACTTGTCAACCAGTTGCTTTTTATGTTGTGCACAGAGAAGCTACGAGCTGCAGTCAGTCATGATCAATAACAGGAAATCAAGAGTCCTTAAGACATTTTATAACTTTCAGCAGGACTGAATTAATAATCTTATTAATAAACTTATTAAAAACCTATCAAAACTTATTCATATAAATTAAGAAGTGACTGTATGTATATTTTGGATTCTGTACGTATAATTTTAACCTTGTGTGGACTTCAGGAAACCCAAAATAAATTTGTGCATCAATTTCTTTTTCTTTCTTTTTTTTCCTAGTAAAGATGCACGTTGTGTAATTATTCTTCCCCAGAAAAAGAACAGTTCAAAGAAATCTTTGAAAGCTCAGAATTGATATGACATTCATGAGGAGTTTATTTAAACTTCTATTCTCAATTGTCCAAAAGCCCATCATAGCTAATTAGCTGCAGTGGATGAGCTGCATTAATGGAAATTTAGCCACACTTAGGAACTGCTCTTTCACAGTTTAGTCTCCATATTATTTTAGCTTTTTTCAGTTCTCTGAGCTTTGCCTTGTATGACGTTTTGTGGGTGTGACTAAAAGCAAATCCGCTGCGAAAGCACTTGGTAATTTACAGGTCATGGGTATTTCTTGATCTATGCACATGAGGACAAAGCAAATCAGAGTTACAGAAACTTTGTACATCTAGAAGGAATTTTTAGTTCAGTGTGGCCTACTAAATCTTTTACATTCAACTTTAGTAAAAGATTCATGAACGTGGCCCAGGTTCTCTTCCAGTCCTGGGATTTGTAACTCACCATCTTGTGGTCATGAACTCCTTAAACACAGAGTAAACACTGGTTGCCGATCTCCACAGCTCTCAGAAGACAGAGAGACTCGCTGAGTAAAGGCGATGCTCACGTACACGGTCTTGTCGGTTAGAATGATCTACTACTATTTGGAATTCGAATTAGTTGTGACCTTCATATTGAATCTGGGACTTAGATAGTTATCAGGTGCATAGTTCATCTGCATTGTTTCTTTTTTTGTTCCCTACATTGTCCAGCTTTTGCTGTCAACCCTTTCTGTTCACATACTACCAGCAATGTCATCTGACGGAGAGTTCAAAGTACCCCTGCACTCAGAAATGTGACTTTTAAATGCTTACCTCCTCGCAAGTGCTCACACCCATTATGTAGATTCACATATTTTAAAGCAGCACCGAAGTCACTTAGTTCTGTACTTTTTGAGCAGCAAGTTCTTGAGTTTTGTTGCACAAATTGAAAGATGTGTCCATTATAAACTTTTTAGCTATAGTTCGTCTAGACCAAACCAGCTACAGACATTTTACTGATTTCTTGGGGATTAAAACACATTTTTGGACTATATTGAACATATAATGGGTCAGGGGCACTTTGAGGCTTCTTATTGGTTCTATCTTTTTGCACCACCTCATCGTATCTTCATGTCTCTAGATAAAGCTAATTGAGGCAGAGTTAATGCAGCTGACAAAGCTGGAGGTTAAAAGGAGGAATCTGGATACAGAAACCTTGCAGGTATGTTGAAAAACTGGAAGCTGATGTGGCTAATTTGGAGTGTAACATTTCTGTTTAGAGAATTTGTTCAATATAGGATGCAGCATTCTGATATAACTCACCTAATTTTTTTATCCACACAAATCCTGGATTCAGTAGCTCTGCTTCATCCTTATTTACTATTCGTCTATAATTTTTTTTTGTTGATTCATTCATTGATCTGCTTCAGTCACTTCTAACACACTCAATCCAGCACCATGATCATGCAACAGTTTTAAATGCATTCTTAAAGACTTTGTATCTTTATGTAGTTGTGTGTGTGTGTGTGTGTGTGTGTGTGTGTGTGGTATTTGGCTTTATCAGGAGGCATTGGCAGAGCAGAGGACAGCTCTGTCAGATATGCTCCAGCAGCTGCTCAAACAGAAGGATCAGAGGGAGATGGAACTCAAACAGATCTTGGTAAGGTTCTGTGGAACTGGGTAAAGTAGTCATAAATCAGCAAACCTGAAGACGTGCTTGTTGGAATAAGCAACTTTTGTGATGACGTGCGGCAATGTGTATGCACATACACTCACCGACCACTTTATTATGAAAACCTGTACACCTTCCCAATCACACAAATATCCAGTCAGCCAATCATCTGGCAGCAGTGCAATGCATAACATGATGCAGATCCAGGTTAAGAGCTTCAGTTAATCATGACATCAGAATGGTGACTTGAACCATGGCATTCATGGCAGAGGGGGTTGAGCATTGTCCTTGGCTTCCTCTCTCTATCCTCAGTGACAGATGGGTTGGTTTGAATCCTTCACAAACTGTAGATCTCCTGGACTTTCCATGCACAACAGCCTTCAGTGTTTATAAAGAAGGGGTGCCGAACACAAAAACATCCAGTGGGTGGCAGAATTGAAGGGTTGATGAGAGAGGTCAGAGGAGAACGGATAGACAGGTTCAGGCTTACTGGAAAGCTACAGTAACTCAAACAATCACTAGTTAATAATAATAGTAGACCATAATACAGTAGACCAAACATTTTGGCAGATGCACTACAACAGCAGAAGACCACATTGGGTTCCACGTCTCTCAGCCAAGAGCAGGAATCTGAATCCACGGTAGGCACAGCCTTAACAAAACTGGACAGGCGAAAACCGGAAAAATGTTACCTGTTCTTTTTCCGCTCTTCGATTGCTGAGTTTTGGTTACCGAGATAACATTTATTCCTTATTCTGATGTTTGATGTGGTCATTAACTGATGCTCTTGCACTATATCTGCATGGTTTTATGCATTATGCTGTTGCCACATGACTGGTTGACTGGACAATTGCTTGAATGAACAGTTGTACATACATACTGTATGTGTTTATTTCTTACTCCTCATGTACCGTTGGCTCATTTCAGTCCACGCAAACTTATGAAAAATAATACTCAAATGGACCATAGTACACTTACAACCCGGCATTATTAGTGTAATATTATGACTAAATACATGAGCTCCTTCCTTGGCACACACCAGGTTATGTTCGCAATGGTATTAGAACAGGAAGAGCAAATATTATATCAAGAGCTGATTACATTTGTTTCTAAATTTGTAAAACAGGTTTCACTGTTCAAACCACTGATAAGATTTATTGTATATCTGTTGGCCTTTCTTTTCCTATGACATCATCTTCAGTCATTTATATACAATGAACAAAGTCATTCATTAGCAGGACATGAGTGTGGCCCAACTCTTCCGGCCTGGCGCTTATGTCCTCACATGACACCACACTGTCGATAGTAAAGGTATGGATGTTCTGTTTAGTTGGAGATGGAGCTGAAGAGTGACTCCACTCAGCAAAACTACTGGATGATCCAGTATCAAAGACTGCTGGATGCTAAGCCACTATCTCTGCGCATGCAGGTTAGTTTAATCTAGACTCGTGTTTATTCTTAAACCTGGAACTTGCATTGACATACAGTGACATTAGGATGATAAATTTGAGTTGAATGTAGCACTTTGTTCGATTTCCTTACAGGAAGCTGGTGTGGATAAGGACTTGGTGAATTTGCTGTGTAAGCTCTCTGCTCAGCATTACCTGCCAGTCTTAGCTCATCATCGAATCACAGCAGAAGCTCTGCGTCACATGACCACCAAAGACCTCGCCAAGGTCTGTCATTTTTAGTCTTCTTAACCGTGGGCTTCAGAAACGCAATTACACTACACAGTAGACTTATTATTTACATGCACCTGTCAAATATAAATATTCTGACCAAAAAATACCATGCCGACTTTCAGATTTATAAATAAATGTTATTTATTTAGGGTGAATAAATTGACACATGTTGACTGCTCATATTATGATGACTTCAGTGATCCGAAACGAAAATCCGGGGAGCGCCTGTGTTTGAGTCTTTTCATTGTCAGAACTCTCCCAATTTTAGTTTGAGTTCCTGCTTTGTGCCTGGGCTTAAAATTCGGCAAAATCAGCACGTCAGCAAAGCCATGATTAGCGACACTTCATTGAGAATGTGCGATCGGCATGCTACAGGCCAGAAGTTAAGCAGATGGAGTTGCCCAGCAATTCGGCGTGCATCCAGCGACTCGTTTTTTGAAGAATCTTGGTTTTCCTGGTCTGGTGCCGACTGAAGATCTCGCGTGTGGCCACAAAACAGACAACACTACGCTGACACATGCGTATCTCAGCATGGTCACTATGGCGGACCACGCGTGGTACGGGGTGGAATATCCGCAGTTTGTTGACGGAAACCTCAGTATATAATACTGTCCCTTACCGCAATGAAATTCTGCGTCCGGTTGTTATTCCATTTGTCCAACGTCACAGACTGACATTCCAACAGGATAACGCGTGTCTGCATGTAGCACGTGTCTGTACGCAGTTGCTTCAGGCAGAAAACGTGCATGTTCTTCCCTGGCCAGCATTTTCTCCAGACCTCTCACCCTGAACACTTATAGACTTATAGACTGCCATCTGCCGTACATCAGCACATCAGGCACTGACCCAGGAGTAGAACAGCAAACCACAATAACATGTCTGGTGCTGTCTGTGAGATAGAGGTGTAATGCTATATGTGGCACTAATGTGGGACATACCAGATACTGATCATGTCATTTACTGATTTGTAATGGCCAAGTTACCTTGTTGGTAAAGGAATACATAGCAATTTGGTGACATTGTTGGTTGTTTTTGTTGTTCTCGGGTTCGTTCTCCTCCATTTGATACCAAACAAGTGTAGATTGATCAAAATTCTTATTTATTAACAAACTGGAATCTATAACTGCATTTCTTTTTTAGCTCAGTATATATTGGTGAATCCTGTTTAATTGCGTTAGTGTAAACTGTTGGATACTATTGTAACACTGACCGTTTTAAAATGTAGTTTCAGTCCACTCACTCACTCCATCCTTGAGATCATCCAATGTATTTTGTACACTAAGTGTAAAGAAAACAATCCGATTTCTCTCCAGTCACTCTAATTGGCTTTCCACATCACGTTGAATACATATTTTTACTGGTTGTTATCTGACTGTTTGTTCAGCAGCTACAGGAATGCTGAAGCACTGTTTTCATAATCACCTTCACTTACAATTCATGCAAAAATAATAATCTCAGGCTGGTCACTTAGTTAGTCAAATGACCTAACCTGGATCTTTGTCACACCGAATGATTCAACTCCAACTAGTAAGACAACTTATGATTTCTTGCTTCCTGCTATTTCAGTTGGGGATCAGTGAAGTGGGAGTACAGAAATCGCTCCTGCACTGGGCCAGAGAACAAACAAGTGAGGCAACACATAGATTTCACTGTCAACTTTGACTAATAGTTATACAGTAGAATTGACTCTAGAGTTCAAATGTCTCACAATACAGATTCACCTAAGAATTCTCCTAAGATGTTCAGGGAGGAACAAGAAGCTGGTCCATCCATACCTACCGCTCCCCTGCAACAGCAGCTGACCCCGCCTCTGACCCCCAGCACTCCCCTGACCCCCACAGCCCCCAGCCCACTGGATACACCTGGCACAAGCGAGTGTGTGGTGTGCATGGAGGATAGGGTAAGGACCCAGTATTTCTTCTTTTAATCTAGAATTGGGGAAACTGCATAACCGTTCTGCATGAAAATCTGTCACCTAATTCATGAATGGATGAGTGCAGAACTTGACTGCAAAAATTTCTTTCGAAATATTTAGTGCAAAACTTTCCTAAAATACTACAGTGCGTCCGAAACTATTTTTAGCATTTTTGGTTAAACTCAATCTAAATACTGTTCAAGTAGGAATGGATCTAAGTGTATTTAAGGACTTGAAGGTGGCTAAATGTGGCTAAATGGTAAATTAGTTAAACCTGTACTAAAATACTGAGAAAGTGCTAGTATCAGTGTGAAATTCAAAGATTTAGGTCTGTGATGACATTAGTTTAGACATAAGTGGTGACAGTTTATTTTTTCTTTTACTATTCTGGAATTGTTTTATGCATCAAAGTTAACTAATTGTAATGGTAAAGAACCTCTGTGTGCTTTAACTGGTTATGTACATAGTGGTTATGTTTATCTTCAAAGATTTTTGCAAGTCTAAATTAACTCATTCCAATTGCAGATTCCACGTAAAATGTTTATATGTAACATAAGCTGAGCACACTATAGACGATCTTTATATGCACGATATATAGTATAATTCAGTCCAAAGCTATATGCACACAGGGAGTAGGGTTTAGTGTCTGCAGGGTTTAGTGTCTGCAGTAGTGGCAGGGTTTACTGTGTCCACAGAGTTTACTGTATCCGCAGGGTTTAGTGTGTCCGCAGTAGTGGCAGGGTTTAGTGTCCGCAGGGTTTAGTGTCCGCAGGGTTTAGTGTGTCCGCAGTAGTGGCAGGGTTTAGTGTCCGCAGTAGTGGCAGGGTTTAGTGTGTCTGCAGGGTTTAGTGTCTGCAGTAGTGGCAGGGTTTAGTGTGTCTGCAGGGTTTAGTGTTGGCTCTAAAGTTGCTCAGTACGTCATATTTTCCCAAAGGAACAAGAAACAGGAAATGCAAGTGTTAGCCATCAGTATAGCAGATAAATTGCATTTCCTCATCTTCTAATGTTACCAACATTACAAACCAGTGTCTGGATATAACCAGAATCAAAATCCATCAGAAATATATGTTTAATCATTTTCCTCCTTTTGTACCGTTTGCATGTTCTCCATCTCCATGTAATGTTTGGCAAATATTGGCCTATTAAGAAGATTAACCACCTCTATCAGTTGGTAAGAAATTTCATTCAGATTGGAAATTAGAAATTTCATTCTATTTATTCAGGCTGAGGTAAATCCACAAATTCTTTATATTCTGATTGAGCGATCAGTCAGATTATTGATGTTCTGTTAGTCTGCACGTAACTGTAACTTCTGATAGAAAGTATCT
This sequence comes from Notoglanidium macrostoma, assembly GCA_030068235.1. Classification (NCBI taxonomy): domain Eukaryota; kingdom Metazoa; phylum Chordata; class Actinopteri; order Siluriformes; family Auchenoglanididae; genus Notoglanidium; species Notoglanidium macrostoma. Next base: position 8,635,409 of record JAQQZR010000017.1, read on the forward strand.
ATCCATTGTATACGCTCATTTTCTTGCCTCATCTGTGCCCATTGCTCTTGTGTCTTTTCTTAGTCCCTGGTGGTCTTCTTGCCATGTGGTCATATATGCTGCTGCCAGGTCTGCAGCGACGCCCTGCACTCGTGCCCACTCTGCCGCAGCGACATCTCTCAGCGCATCCGCCTTTACCAATGCTGAACCAGTCCAGGACCTGGTCTCACCACTTATGCACTTTCACATTCTTTCCTGCAACTCGGATACTCCGTCATGCATGAAGCCTTAGGCTGTGATTCCCAACAGTAACCCAGGAGCCAATAAATCAGGAGTATTTCAAGGAGGCCCGCTAGTAGATATTACAATTCATTTAACTTTATGCATTTCACTTCGTGAGAAACAAAGATTTTAGTCTCCAGATAATCAACAGCTCTGGTTATAACGTTATATACTTGCACTATTTCAATACATGTGCCTTTTTGTGTCTGATGTGTGCTTTCCCCAAATCCTGACTGTTACCACATAACATTCATCCGCATGATCGTGAACTTACATCAATTACTAAACTTCTTCCCTATTGCTCATGCTTGTGACTTAAAGCCCCTGTCAACTTTTCATAATTAGCTTCTCGATGTTAGCTACAGCGTCTGTGGTGAATGGATAAATGACTATAAAAGAAGGGTGTTTGTTTTTTTTTGTTTTTTTTTAAACTTGTAGTTATAACAAAATTGTAGTTAGGCATATACATTCACCAGCCACTTTATTAGAAACACCTATATGTTCATGCAGTTATCCAGTCACTTGCGGCCGCTGAACAGTGCATAAAATCATACGGACAGAGGTCAAGAGCTTGTCGCAGCCCATCTGCTTCACGGCCTGTGCTTTTTGAGATGCTTTCCTGCTCACAACAGTTGTAAAGAGTGGCTGTATAGTTACTTTAGAATTCCTTTGAGCACAGACTAGGGGTACAGGTGTTCCTAAAAATGTGGCTGGTGAGTGTATATTTCTTTATTCTACCATCGGAAATGCTTAGCAACACAGTTTAACATTTAAAATGCCGTTGCCAGGGGCCACCAAAAGGCCCGTTTTTCCCCAGTCTGTGGAAAGACTCCATCCCCTTAGCTTCCATTAGCTTTATCCGACAGGGCAAATACTTCTAAATATATTCAGACATTGCATGAACTCCCTTACACGCCATAGCCTATAACCAAGTTGTGTGTAAATCACTTAACCTTATTCAACACTGGCTGGCTCGAAAGTTAGTTAGGTGTATATAAAATATCTACATTTTCAACATTGTGCAGTGTTGGTGTGTCAGTTGTCGTAGCATTATCTGAACAATAGTCTTTTCATCATGTTTGTGGTTTGAGTCGGACAGCCTTTATCTAGGCACCTTCAGGGTGCTTGCTTTTTTTTTTTTTTTTTTTTTAAAAAAACCCTCACTGTGGTGATTTGTGTTTCTGTAAGAAACTGTTAATTAATATTCTGCACTGGTGGTGTTGGCCAAAAGTCTTTGGAAAACAAAATATTCTTGTCTTCAGTTTGTGTTTGGTTAAAAAGAGTGAATTATCGGCATATGTAAGTTTTTACCCACATGTTCACTGAAGTGCTCTTATAACCATGCATGCATTAAAAGGTCTGTCCCCTATAGAAATCAGTCATTTAGCATGTCAAACTATTTGAATGATTTATTTCAAAAAGGGAAATTTAAAAAAATAAAAAGTGCAGGGGGCTAGAATTACTGTGCAAAAGTCTAGGTCCTTCAATATTTAGGTTTAAGGCAATACAAAATGGGCAGTGTTTTTTATTTATTTATTTATATATATAAAAAATAAAAAAAGTTACATTTAGTCTAACACAGATATAATAAATGCAGATGTGCTTGTGGTGGAACTTCAAAAAACAACAAAAAAAAAAAAGACCAGCCCCCACACACTAGTCATGCTGTATCTTTAAGAAAGCAGCGAACACAAGTCCACCTAAACACTGCAAATGTGAGGGAGAGGCAGTCTGATGGTCACGTGCAGTGTTAATCATCCACCGAATACTGTTGAGCTGAGTGTAAGTGCCATGTGAGAGACCGTGAACAGGGAAAAGCAGCAGTCATGCACTTAAAGGAAGAACATCCCATTCTACCAAATGACAAATAAATAAACTTTTGTTATAGTAATTAATGGATTGTTTTTCTGTTGATGGTATGGTGGGGACTTGATAAAGCATGATGAACTACATTTCTCAGGAGGCCCAAGACTTTCGCACAGTGCTGCATATGCATGTCTTAATCATTTTAAATGTAAAACTCTGCTCCCAGTGCACTTGTTCATGCACGTGCACTACTCGATGTCGTCCTCACACAAGTATCCCTGTATTTGGTTTCAACTCCTATTGTGAAATGTTCCTTATTCCAAAATAAACCTTTCTAATAAACACATTCTGCTAATCAGACCTGGACAGAAATTCAGAAACTCAATGTGGCAGAAATCAAGAGCGATTACTGTATATACAGTGCTTCATCTCATTAAAACAGACTAGCGTTTGTGAACACATTGAAAGGCTTGCAGAACAAGTAATGACTATGTAATTCCTGTAGGACTTACTGTGAAGCAGTAATTTTGGAACAATATTTATATCGTGTTTCATCAGGACCCAATACATTAGTAGTGTTATGAATATATCTAAAATAAACTCACCTTACAGTACATACTTGCAATGTCCGTATACATAGTGTTCTTAAAATAATCTTTTATTAACAACTCTAAATTACATATACTCTTGTCTAGTTCGGTTATTACTGGTGTTTCAGTACATAAAAATGCGGTTTTATATTCAGGTCAAAGAAATCCAAACAGCAATATGAAGAAATCTGTTCAGATCAGTAGAACACTGTTTAATATTTAAATTCCGCAATTATTCCAGCATAGAAAGTCATTTGTTGGTCCAAAATCCTTGTTGTAGTGGTCTTGATTATCCAGCTCAAATTTAAAATGTCCTCCTTATGGTTTTAGCGTGTTGCTTAAATACCAGAGCCGGAACACATTTGGTGACTTTCCTGCCGTCAGACATTACTAACCTGGTAAAGAAGCAGCAAGTTGATCCAGTGCGTAAACAGGCTGGAGTGTGACTGCCCCGTTTGCCCCTTTGGACCAGTCATTGTGTGAATGAGTGCAGGTTCCATGTACTCCATTTTTCCACCATATCCATTTTATGTCTCTAGTTATGATCGACGCTGGATTTCATTTTCAGACGCTGCGAGTTCAATGGCTGCTTCTCTACATCTGACGTTAACGATGAATCGCTCATCACTTCCGAAGCTTCTAGACTGTTGGTTTCATATGCTGTTATATAGGTGCGTTCCAGGCTCTGGGGGCTTTCCGATTCCTCACTTTTTATTCCATGTTCTTCCATGCTTCCACTCCCTCTCTCCCCTGCAGAGATGTGCTCATCCCCTTCTTCCTCCTCCGACTTGAGCTCCTTAAGGAATCGCAGTGTCACACGCTACCAAAAAACACCAAAAGATAATTCAGTCACTGACGAGATAACATGCGCTCTGATTATTCATTCACCTGCTCAACCAACCCATGATGCGCTTGTTAAATGCAAATCAGACACTCGTTTCATTACACATGTTACATCATGTATTTAAATATATAATATCCATCTAAATTTAATAAAATCTAAAGACTTTCCAAACACACACACACACACTGTCCACTTTATTAGGAACACCTGCTCATTCATGCAATTATCTAAATCAGCCAATGATGTGGCAGAAGCACAATGCAGCAATTCATTTTGGTGCATGGGCACTTTATTTAGGTCAGCACTGGACACTGTATGTGGCTGTGATGACCATAAAGATCGACTTGACCTAACCAGAAGGCATACGGACACCGAAGGAAATGTGCACTGTGAAATTCTATACTGACAATTTCATTACTTATTTGGCAGACACTAATTCCAAGTGGCTTACAAGTGAGAAACGTATATAATCTCTAATCGAACTGTACAGCGAGCTGCTGAATGTCAGCCAAATGATTGGATGATTAGACTTCAACCCCGCATGTTTAGCTGCATGCTTGGATTGTATCCGGTCACTGTGGATAATTAGTGTCTGCCAAATGAATAAATATCATCAATGCAATTCAGTAGTTAGTATGTTCACATGCAAGCTCATATCTCTGAATAGCTGTACACTACCTTGATGGCACTGAGGATTATCTTTAGCGCAGATTCACCAGAATAAGACTCCTGCAGATCAAACTCCTCCCTCAAAGCGCGGAACAGCCCGTTCATCACCCATTTCACCTGTAAAGACACATACATGCAGATCTTTGTGAAGTGAATAAGTTGCACACATTTATTTATAATGGACCAGCTGCAGGACATTAGTAGATCTCAGAAGTGCTGCATATAGCCTTGTGGATGCCACAGGAGGAGAAAATAACAGTGCAGTGCTTTGCTAGTTGGTCATACAGCTAGTGATTTAGGATGTAGCGCTGTAGGACAGACACCATGTCCACACCTCACCTGTACAGCCAGCTGGGCCGCAAGTTGCGGTCTTTCTCTTTCCAGTTCCTTCTGTAATTTTGCATTCTACAAAGCAGAAAGAAAATAATAATAATGGAAACATTGACTGACACACAGATACACACACGACTTCCTAACACGGTACCCGTTTTTGTAACCGAGTAATCACGTCTTGTAGTTTTAATTTCTGCTCCTTCAGTGCTGCATCACAGCTCTCCTTCCACTCCAGTTCAAGCTGAACAGAAACCCGTACAGTTTAAAACAGGGCCGTTTGATTCATCTACAGTCGGGCAGTCACTAATATGAACAGCATATCAAACAGCTTTGATTGGTATACGCATGTTAACATTGCATTTAAATTACACCGATTCCTGTATGCATCTCATTGGCTACTAGTATTGTGATTGTATATTACAACAGTATATGTGATTATAGCGGTAATGACTGGGTGACTATAGATCATGGGCTGGACTTTTGACCCAATAGACATAAAACTAAAAAATGGCTCAGTGGGCCAGACAGGTCAATGGCATGGCCAACTTTGACAGGATAACACTGTAGGTTGAGTAGCATTTGGAGATTTTCTGTGCAACATTTGGATGCAACAATAACTTGCATGTCATTTCACGTCAAGAGAAAGAGGAGACACTTTTTACAGGTAAGAACACGGATAATATATTTTCTATTAATATGGAACATTCTAAATATTTTAGTCTGTGTGAAATCTGGTTTCTGCGAAATTAGTTTCTGGATTTGTGAGGCTAAGTACTGTTGACCTAGACCATCATATAATTATGACAGCCAGGGTTAGGGTTTTTCCTTCTACTTCCTTATTATAGTCATTTTAATAAGTGGTCTTATAGATTGAAATGCTTGCTTAGAACAGACAGGTTTTTTGTATGATCATTTCAGTGCAACACCACATTAAAACCAACTCTGGAATTAGTGTAAATTTTGTAACGATGGGTAAAAATGTGTTAGTTTAATCTCACACTGGAAAATATGAACAAAACCATATTTTATTAGTAAATAGTTGTTAAGCAAATAATTAGTAAAAACATTCACTGGTGTATAAATATGAAGGTGACATGGCCATATTAAACATGCACTATTTTTGTACGTTGCGGACTATGTCCTGGACACTGTACTTCATTCAGCACAGACTAATGTGGATACACACACACACACACACTCCCTGCACCTGTGATCTGCTGTGTGCTCCAGCATAGATTCTGGCTTTCCTGAGCTGGTCAAGGAGTTGCAGTTGTTCCTGTTCACTGCTGCTGCGCTGCTCCTCCTGCTCCAACAGAAAGCGCTCCCTCTCCTGCTGCCACTTCCTCTTCCTGTCTGACAGAAGCTGGTACACGCGCGCACACACACAACAAATCAGCCTTACAGTACGAAATATAGTTCAGAGTTTGTGATATTCTGATTTGATTTATAGATGTATAAAATAGTTTCACTGTAAACACTGTTATAACCTGGAATTCTGTTCCATTATTTCAAGGATTTTTTTAAATAAGAGCCCAGCTTTACCCTCCTCATTTTTGAAGTATGCAGAATTTGAAATGGAAAGATCTGTAGTTTACATCACTGAAGGCTTAGTGTGATCCCATCCAAAAAAAAAAAAAAAAAGTGTTTAATCTTTTTTTAAGGAAGAAATCGTTACGGTTAGGTAATGGAATCAGTTGTGCATGACCAGCTAAAAGAAGTACCTTCTGGAAAACAACCCGATCTCATGCAGGCAGTTTGGATTCAGACCAACCCACAGTACGACTGACTTTCTGAATGTGCTCTGCCAGAAGTGGAGGCCGACACCTTGACAATGGCGATCACGTGATTGTAATGATCCTTAATATCAAATGAGACTGACAAAGTGTGGTATAATGGAATGCGATCCAAACTCGAAATAAAGGGGATCCAAACAAAGCTGCTCTCTTTTAAAATGGAAGAGCCATGTGTGTGGCATTTTCAGAGCTGAAATCCCTCAAGGCTCCATCCTAGGCCATCTGCCATTTTCTGTTTTTAATTGAGGATTTGGTAAAGGTGTGTGAAAACCACCTATACCTATATGCTGTTCTGCCCTGTTTGCTATCCCATTCTATCATGTCTGCTAAAGACCTACAGCAGCTTCAAAGCCTAAATGCCGATTTAAAGACGATTTATACTTCTGCGGCAAATCTAGTGCATGCCAGGCACTTCTCCAGAAATACGACTGCTCATCGAGGCAACGCAGACTGCAACAACTGTTGTTGTTCCGCTTGGTACCATTGCGTTTCCTCTAGAAACTAGAGGAACTAGACTCTAAACTAGAGACTCTATAGCAGCTGTAGGTCATTATAAAGGTCAGTTTAATCCTGCATTTAGAGAGGATGAAAGACTGGGCTGACACATGGAAGGTAACATTGGAATCAAGCAAGTGTAAAGCCATGGTTATCCCTAGGAAACAAACCCTTCCTCAAATCAGTCCGTTTCTTCAAAGATGTCAACTAGTTGTTCATCAACACCTAGACATCCTGGGGCTTACACGTGACCGCAAGCTACTACAGGATAGGCACATTTCAAACATCACAAAGAAGGCTGAGCAGAAGCTTGGTGCCCTTAGAAAGGTCAGCAATAAATCGATTGTCCTGGGAGAGATGTGTAGAAGTCACAGGTTCAGAACATCATGGAATGTGCAGCACTATCTTGGATGGGTGCCTCCACAATATCTCTGGCAGCCCTGGACATCAGCCAAAGGAAAGCAACGGACATCATAGATCCTTCATAAGAGAGTAATTTTATGCAAAGCCTTCAACACAGGTGAAAAGTAGCAGCTGTGTTTGATCTCTAAGATACACTCAGACCATTGCACCCTAGCCTTGAAGGCATTGCCCCTACCCCCCTTTCACCTCATATCGTACCAGTAAAGGGAGTGCCTCAACACCCCAGCATGCTCGGTCTGTTCCAAGGACCCACCAACTTGATGGATGCTTTCTCCACGCTGCAGTGAAAATTTGGAATAGCCTGCCTCCTGATGTTTTGGCTGTGTGTCTTTTGGCTATTTACAGGCTTTTAAATCTAAACACATTGCTACTTGACAAATAAGCATGTTTGACTGAGCTTTCTGAGATAATACAAGAGCAGCATCATTCTTCTAGGAAGCTCAGAACAGAGACTTTGGATAGGACTTACCATCATCACACTGAATTTTTCATACCTTTGTTTAAAGTATGCCCCACCCCAACACACACCTGGTTAAGGCTTTCGTTCTCTGCCCTCAGGTCTTGGATCTCCTCCTCCATGTTCGTCATGGTCCATTCCATCTTTCTGCCCTTCTGTTTCTCTTCTCTCCACTGTTGCTGAGACTGCACCACCTCCTTCTTCAACTCTGTACAGTATTATACTTACTCCGATTCTATTGCTACAGCAAAATAACCTAAACTTTAAAGTTGAAAAAAAATAAAAAATAAAAAAGACTGGATACTTGCTCAATTTAAGGGATTGTGTATTTAATCGTTAATGGGTGGTTTTATTTGTGGTAGATTATAACATTGACCACTAGGTGCACTTTCATTTTTCCACAAATGCCACATTCCTAATCTTACACCCAAACCTCTCTCAGTCGTAAGAACAGTATTGTATAATATTATACTCAATTATATATATTTAACTCCTCACAGGCTCCCCGACCGCACAAGTAGAACTGATCTACGGATACAGCTAATGATTCTGGAGCACACAAGGTTCAGTGAGGACGTTTGGGCCTCTCACACGCACGTGAAAGACTTTTTGAAATAATCATTCTGATTCAATTGCAATAAATTTTAATTAATAAACAGCCTGAAGGCAAATGTTGACCTCTACCTTCCACTTCAGACTCCAGCGAACTGATCACTGCACAGTGGCTCTGGCTTTCCTGCAGGACGGCACTGAGCTCGGCTTGCAGCTCTGTCACCCTCTGCTGGAGACCGTCTGCGTCTGGCTGCAGCCGACACGCACGAGATGAAGCATCCAACTCCTCAGCCAAACGCACCTGAGACAAAACAAGGGCTAGAAAACATTGTTCAAACAAAACTCCTATAGTGTATGTGCAATAAAGAGTTTTGACATTTACCTGTACTGAGTAAATAACAAAACCTGAACTCAGGAAAGTGTACACCCACCCACACACGTTTATTCCCCCAACATCTTCAGGTTTTCATTAGATTAGAGATTCAGGTTCAGGCAAACAGTGGAATATGTCGTCAACTGATGATTTGAGTTTATTTATAACAAATTTCCTACATACGTTTTGTTCATTCCAAGGTTTGCACACAGATTGTGATAAGCCAACAATGGACTAGCAAAAAAAATAAAAAATAAAAACGCGCTGGAGCGCGACACACACCTTCTCCTGTTCAGCCTGTAGAAGCCTGGCATGATGACTGTTGCTCTGAAGAACATCATTCGTCTGTTCCAGCAGCAAGCTGCTTTTCTCCATACACCTAAAACCCACACAATTATAGCCAACACTTGCGCCCCCCCCACTCACACACACTTTAAGATGCCAAGCAGATAAAGATGGACAAAGAATAAAGTGATAATTAGAGAATAAAATTGGATTTGGGATGACCTGCCTCTGTTCAAGGAGTTCTCCTGTTTTACAGTCCTGATCCTCCACTCTAGAGCCTCTCTCTAAAACCTCCATCTTCAGACTGGTATTTTCCTGCAGTTCACACAACACTGTTAAACAACCACCTCACTACCAGAAACAATTCACCTTGCAAAACACACCTGAATAATTCTCTGTATGTTGTGCAAGATCATGGCTGTTTCCAGAGAACCACTGGGCAGAGCAAAACTGCAAATGCTTTGCTTATGTAGTTCCTCCACCTAGAAGGGAAGTTAATTGTTCGTCAATCTTTTAGTAAAGTTGTGTTCAAGGTTGACTACATTGTTCTCATCAATAGTAGAGTAAAAGATCTTTCATTCCACCACATAGCACAGATGACTGTAGCAAATGAGGAGTTTCATTCCACACTAAAAACGAATGCAATAGTAAAGGCACAGGTTGCTAAAATGTATGCTGAACCCATAAACAAAGGAAACATGCTATACCTTAGAAGCCAAGTAGTCGACTTTGTCGGTCACCCTTGCAACGGCTAACCGGATTTCAGTATTATACTGCCGTGCTTCAGTCATCATGAAGGATCCAATGTCAGCTAAAAGAAAATGTGGTCCTCAAGTATTTGGACAGTGACAATTGTTTTCCCCTCTATACATCACCACAATGGATTTGAAATGAAGAAATCGATATGACTGAAGTATAGACGTTCAGCTTTACTTCAAGGGGTTTCACAAAACTATTGCATTAACCATTTATGAATTACATAAATCAACTCCAAACTTTTATCTTCTTAATCGGTCATGAAATAACAAAGATACAGGCCATAACTGGGTGAAAAATTGTAGCGCTGGATCATGACTTGATCATGAGACAACACGTACACCATGAACCAGTTTACTTACTCAGGTATGGTGTGTGCTGAGGTGGAAAGGTTGGTGTAAAAGGTTGGAGCTGTGATGCAGAGTAAGGCATCTGTTTGTTGACAAAGAACAAAGTAAAAAAAAAAAAAAAAAAAAAAATTTCACAATTTCCTGTTTTCTTTTTATCATACAACAATTCTGTAAGCATTAATTTTCTTAGGACTTATTCCCCATACCATCAGATATATTTGTGCACTCTAGTAAATGCTGTGACTTGCACAATAAATTAGCATTATCTTTTATACATTAGCCTAATGTTATTCATTCAAGATTGTCTTTCTATTTTTTGGATTAACCAAGTCACACTCCAAATTCACCTACCAATGCGTTTATTGGGTTCATACACATTAATACAGAGATACAGATATTTGGTGGAAGTGATTAAAGATAAGTGGTACAAAAACATGTGTTTCAAGCCCAACGCTGAAGTTTAAAAAAAAAAAACATTTGTGAAAATCTTTAATAATCAAATAAAACAAAAGAAAAATCCTGATATTAAATAAGAGGTAATGCCCAACAAAGCATTTAAATATTAGAAAATCATGAATGAAGCAGAGGCCAAAAACATCACTACCCATCAGTAGGTGTTATCCTACCCATGATGCCATAGCCAATTATTCAAATCTGAACGATATAAAAAGAGCAAAGCCACATATCAGTAGGTTATCATTATACCTCTACTGTTGTAGTTGCATCTCAGAGGATGTTCTCATTACTCAAATTTAAAAACACACTATAAATAATCTATCATCCATTAGTAAATGTAATGGAGCATAAATATAGACCAAGCCTAAATGGTTCCTGATTGCACCAATAGGAACATACTATGAGGAGCACCGATTTAAAAATGTGATTGTTTTTTTTTTTTGACTAGCTCTTCATTTTTGTACCAATATAAGCAAATAAACAGTACCGGCCAATCGAAAACAAGTATTTTTCATAGTATCCAAAAAAGCAGAGGTTTATTTAACAGTTCAACATCTTTGGTACCATAAAATATAGTTGTTTGAAAATGTAGACGTTTTAATACTTTACCTCTAATCCTATTGATGTTGCATTACAATGAAGTATAAAGAAAATAAATATAGGAGCTCGAGACCCACCTGGAAAGCTCGATCTGAGCAGACACGCACTTCCCGAGCTGGGAGTAAATTCACTGCCTCTGGGTGATGGACAGCTGCAGGGTTTGAGGAGATTGCAGATGAAGGGCAATGAAACATCTGACTAACAAAAAAGCTGGAAAGCTCAAACCCAGGTGCGTAGTTGTGATGAACAGTACTCTCTCCTCTCACCAGTGTATGATGGTATTGAAGAAGCTGTTTCTACAGGCAGTAGAGATGAAGAAGCAGAACCACACACTGACGCAGAATCTCTGCGTTCCTATACGGAAACACAAAACTCACACCGACATGTCAAAACATCGTAGGCTATACATGCGATATTGGAAGCGTAAGCTAGGAATACATGATGATTTGGCAATTTCAAACATTAAAGAAAAATTTGAACTACACATCCAGATTCCCTACATTTCCATGCATTCCCTCACCTCTATCACGGAGTCACTAGGTTGAGCTGGAACTTTCAGGAACGGCAGCGTGGGCTGGCCCATTTTAGCCATGCGGGAGATTAGCTTGACTTTGTCTGCATCTGGAAACTGAAGTGTAGAATGAACAACTTCAGAAACATGTCGTTTTTAATTTGAAACATTTAGTAAAATAAATAAATAAATAAAAAACTCTTTAAAAAAAAAAAAAAGAAAATAATTCTGAACTCTTTATTAATTAACTTCTTTAATTAAAAAATTAAACTCTAAAAGGAGGACCTAGTGAACCAAGGAACAAATCGGGGCTTTTAATTTTTTTTAATGTGTTATTTTATTTAGTGTTTCTATAATTTTGCTCAGTCCACGTCAATTGTTCAGGTAAAGTTGAAGCTACATTTTTATACAATTTTATACAACTGAACATTTGATCAAGATTTATAACTCTGTATGCGCCATACATCAAGAAGGAAGTTGGTTTCCTCTGCAAAATCACAACATGCCATTCTTAGCTATTGTGTAGGGAAAAAAGTTCAGTCAACTGAGTGATTTCATGCCTCAGACAGTATTCACCCCTGATGGACCAGAGATTGGTTCACTGAATCACATCCAAGTTGGGGTGATTCAACTCAAAACAGGTCCTTTGAGCTTAACTGAATCTCATTGCACAAATAATATAATTCAATACGTGTGTGACTTTGCTGCTTAATACATCTTTATTATTTTATATTATTAATAATACTGATGTTATTCATACAGTATAGAATGTCATTCAATAATTATATGTGCAAGTGCAGACAAACAAAAAAAATAAAACTATAGGCAGGGATCAGTTAAAAGAAGAAAACTAGAAAGCATCTGGTTATATTCCCACATCTTTTTCATTGAACAGAACTACTTTTACAGTGACTTACCTTTGGAAACTCATTTGGAGTTCTGCACTTAACCCACGGTGCCTGATCTCTAGGGATTAAACAATTAAGTCATTAGCTTGCAGTTAACTAGATGTGTAATGTGTAAGATTAGCTAGAGAGGTCTAGTTAGCTAGACGTAATGTGTTTGGCATGTGTCACGTGTTCACTGTATCCTATTCATTTCAATGGAGTCTTACATTTGTGTGGTGTTGCAAAATACACGTTATATTTCATTAATAGGGACATGCTAGAACACTTGTACGTCATTCTGAATGTCATACAATGGAGCTCCTCATTAAACAGGTTACTTGCTAATGATGACCGAGTAGCTTGCTAGGTAGTGGTGGAGCAGTGGCACACACAGATAAAATGTGGGTCAGACTGACATGTCTTGCACAAACCCTTGGTCAGAGCAGGCCGAAGCAGACTGGGGGTCTAGCAGACCAGGGACTAGAGACTTGTTGCCGTCTGTCGATCCTGCAGCAAGGCAGTCTGCATCTTTGGAGAAATTAACCTAAATAAAAGGTTGCAACACGCACCAAAGAGAAGAAAGAAAAAAAAAAAAAAAAAAAAAAAAAAAAAAAAAAAAAAAAAAAAAAAAAAAAAAACTTCTTAGTTTCTTAATTCTCATTCAATTCAATATGGAGAAAGAGAGACCACCTACCTGATGAACCTCCACAGTTAAAGCTATTGTGCTGGAGGGTGGTACACCTTTTGGAACACATATTGACCCATAACCCATGCTGGGGGGAACAATTAGAAGACGTCGACCTCCTTTCTGCATCCCCAACATCCCCTTTTCCCATCCCTACCCAAGACAGCGAGGAACAGAAGAACTGAGGAGATATGACTGGTGTTCATTTCATCAAGACAAATGTGTACAGATCAGCTTTGACAAAGCAAATGAAAGTCTCACCATCAGTGCCGGGGCAGAGCACAGGCTCACTCGCTGAAGCTCGTCTTTGCACAAGTTGGAATCAAATAACTGCAAAACAAAGTCACATGTCTCCTGTTGTAACAAACCTCTCTCTAATGGAACAGGACACACAGCAGAGAAGCAATTATGTGCTTAATTTGACGCTGCAAGAATGCCATGACTTGAGTACAGCATCCTTCAAGGTCCTGCTTCGTGGTTCAAACGCCCTTATTTAAAGGGCAGGAGTTTGTCGAGTGAATGTGCTCAAAAGTGATTAAAACTTTTGTGAATTTAATTACATGTCCCCCTTACCCCTGCTGTATTTACTAAACTCTTCTCCATCAGTGAATGAAGAGCCAAAATGTTCTAGGTACATTCCTGGCTTATATTTTCTACTTTTGACACAAAATTCTTTCACATACAAAACAGTTTCATTCCTCTTATAGAAATCCATCAGCAATCCTTTTTTTTTCTAAATAAAAAAAAAGATATATATATATATATATATATATATACACACACATACATACACACACTATATATATATATTTCTTTTATCCATTTACAGCTACATTTAATGTTCAAACTAGTTCCTGTTATTTATTACAACACCTCTAAACAGTCGTTCCCTCAATAGCCTGTTTTTCTTTACATCTTGAAAATATGCAGTTTGTCGAGTTTCGCAAAAATCGGAACGGTCTCAAATCTTAAACATTAATGGAACGGATTTCTCTCGGACTGTTTCCAAGAGCTGATGCTAGAAACTCCTTCTATAAACATTTATTTAATGTCTCTTAATTTCATTATTCAACAATTAGTTTTTCAGATTTAGATCAAATTAAGTTTCCACCATACAAGTCTCCATGAATTAATTACTACAGAAATGGTAACATATACTTTCTGGCCAATCTGAAGTAAATATTTAACATCACTGGCATAAATTATTAAACATCTCAGATAGGTCAAGACAAAGATTCTAGAAAATTCAGAAAACACTGCATTCTGAGTGATCAGACCATACATACAGTATAATCCCATTTTATTTGTATACATTTTATGCACTATCCTACAAAAACTGATTTACATTTGTTCTAGTATTTTCATTTTGAGAAAGCAGAAATCAAGCACCTTTGAAAACCCTGGCAAAGAAACATAAATCTGTAACCAGGACCACACCTGCCGTAAAGCGTGATTCTGAAGCAGCCAGATAGACAAGGCCACCTCTACAGTGTCCCCCATGTGGACAATCTGTCCCTCTCCATGGACCAAGTCCTGAGTCAGCAGCATCTCCTTGCAGGTCTGACTGTTCCACCTGGCCACACACACCTGAGAGACAGAGCGGTTGGGAAAGAGAAGTGGGAATACTTTGTTATAAGGAAACGATCTTTTACTGAGCATGTTGGGGAATTCTGCCACAATTCGTCTAGAGACTTTGTTGTATTTTTTTCTTTTTACTTAAACCCAGCATTCTTCATTATGTTTTTGTCAGACAAGTGGACTAACAATGTGGCTTTCTTTACTTACATACAACATTTGTGCTGGAAAACTAATGATTGGAAATCATTTTAGTTCTGATTCGATAATGGAGAAGTCATGAACATCTGTAACAGATTTTACTTTGGTACTTTTGACCAGTAGTGTACATGTTAAAACAAATTAAATCAAATCATGTTTAAAATGGCTTTTTGTGCAAGACGGTTGCACAAAATTCTTAAATCTAAACCAACACTTGTATTAATTTTAAAAATCTTTACATATTTCATGTCTTTTCACCATGCAAGTAAACGCCAGAGAGAATTCCTGTTTCTAATGAGAATGCAACTATACAGCAATAATGGTCACCCTTCGATTAAATGCCCTTGATTTAATCATAAGATACATTATAAGCTTTATTTAAGATGTGTACATTGTCCTTTGACTCCAAAATCATCTTAAGAAATTGGTAACGTTTACCTCTTTACAGAAATTAATTCTAGCTTCCTCCGAGTCAAACTTCAGAGACCAGCTCTGCCGCTGATCATCATAGAAGGCAGTGTAGTTACCAGGCTGAACCTGTAGCAAGAAATGAAGTTAATTTGCACAGAACTCATACTACTGAAAACAATGCAAGCAGTTGATAAAGGCAAAGATCAGCTTGCCGTGAGGACAAATCCATGGTGGATTTGTGCTGTAGTGATTTGTTTCTGTTGACTTCCATACAGCAGGACTTTATACTGTGAGGACAGAGCAAGAGACCAGGCCATTAATTATACATGCATGTAAACACACTAACCACATACAACCTGAATTCCAGAAAAGTTAGGACGTTCTTCAAAGTTTAATAAAATGAAAACTAAAAGGACTTTCAAATCACATGAGCCAATATTTTATTCACAACAGAACATAGATAAATGTTGAAACTGGGAAATTGTACACCTTTATCCACTAAATGAGCATATTTCAAATTTGATGCCTGCTACAGGTCTCAAAAAAGTTGGCACGGGGGAAACAAATGGCTGGAAAAGCAAGAAAGTTTAAAAAGATTCAGCTGGGAGAACATCTAGTAACTAATTAAGTTAAATGATATCAGGTCTGTAACATGATCAGCTATAAAAGGGATGTCTTAGAGAGGCAGAGTCTCTCAGAAGTAAAGATGGGCAG
>JAQQZR010000017.1:8655083-8683138 GCA_030068235.1 Notoglanidium macrostoma
CCTATGGGCAATTTAGAGTAGCCAGTTGACCTAATCTGCATGTCTTTGGACTGTAGGAGGAAACCGGAGCACCCGGACTGCATGGAAAATGAAATGTAAAAATGCCACAGGTTCCTTAACAGTAAGCAATTTTGTAGGTAAGTTTGTACCTACTGCTTAAACAAAAACAACCAGTTAAGTGGTACAGTTGAAAGCAGATATTTACATGCACTTCAGAAAAAAACACAAACACTTTTTTTTCTTTACTGTCAAACATTAAATCAGAGAAAACTTTTTCTGTTTTGAGATAAATAAATATTAACATTTTTTATATTTGTTAAAATGTCAGAAAAAAAAAAAAAGAGAGCGAGAGAAAAAAAATTTACATACACTTCCTTAGTATTTGGTAGAATTGCCCCAAAACTGTTTCACTTGGGCCAAACGTTTCAGGTATCCTTCCACAAGCTTTCTACAATAGTTTGATGGAATTTTGGCCCACTCCTCTTGACAGAACTGGTGTAACTGGGTTAGGTTTGTAGGCCTTCTTGCTTGCACTCGCCTTTTCAGTACCGCCCACAAATTTCCTATGGGATTGAGATCAGGGCTTTGTGATGGCCACTCCAATACCTTGACTTCGTTGTCCTTAAGCCACTTTGTAACTAATTTGGAGGTATGCTTGGGGTCATTGTCCATTTGGAAGACCCATTTGCACCCAAGCTTTAACTTCCTGGCTGATGTCTTCAGATGTTGCTTCGATATATCCACATAATTTTCTCTTCTCATGATGCCATCTATTTTGTGAAGTGCACCAGTCCCGTCTGCAGCAAAGCAGCCCCACAACATTATACTACCACCCCCATATTTCACAGTTGGGATGGTGTTCTGAGGCTTCAAAGCTTCCCCCTTTTTCCTCCAAATATACCGTTTATCATTATGGATGGAATTTTTGTTTCATCAGACCACAGGACATGTTTCCAGAAATTAAGATTTTTGTCCCCATGTGCAGCTGCAAACTGTAGTCTGGCTTTTTTAATGGTGGTTTTGAAGTAATGGCCTTCTCCTCCCATAGTAACCTTTCAGCTCATGGTGGTACAGGACTCGTTTTACTGTGGATAATGACACTGTCTTAGCAGTTTCAGCCAGCATCTTCACAAGGTCTTTTGCTGTTGTCCTGGGGCTGATTCGCACATTTCGCACCAAAAAACATTCCTCTCTGGGACTCAGAATCCGTTTCCTTCCCGAGCGGTATGATGGTTGTACATTCCCATTGCACCGAAGGATGAGCCACACTTGTGGAGGTCCACAATTCTTTTCCTGATGTCTTGGTTGATTTCTCTTGATTTTCCCATGATGTCAAAGAAAGAGGCTCTGTGTTTGAGGTGTGCCTTTACATGCATCCACAGGTGTGCCACCAATTAACTCAAATGGAATCAATCAATTAAATACAATCAATTAAGTAAGTGTATTCTGACTTTGATGAAAGTGATAAATAAAACGTAAAAAATTCCCCCTCGCTCAAATTCTGACATTTGACAAATGCAAAAAAATATGTTTATATTTATTGATCTAAAACAGAATAAGTTTACTCTGATATAATGTTTGACAGTAAAGAAAAAAAAGTTTTTGTGTTTTTTTCTGAAGTGTATGTAAATATCTGGTTTCGGCTGTATCTCCTTCCAACACATGTCATTCATTCACCCGATCTGTAAAACAATATAAAAAGTCTCATCATTCCAAAGACTGGCTCTGTGCAAAGTGATTGACACACTCCATTAAAGGATCAAATTTTCATCTTGAACTTAATTCCTCACAAGTTCTTCAGCATTATGGCCACAGAGTCAGTAGTGAGCTTCGCTGTTCTCAGAGCTTGGATTTGAGCGTCTGATCCAGCAGGCTCTTCATGTCCAGCAGAGCGCTCTCCAGAGCATGGGCCAGTTGTGTAGCGTTGGTGTCCGCATAGCTGTTAAAAGCAGAGACTGCAAAGTTAATGTGTTTCTCCATGGGGTTGTAGCAGACGCCATAGCCATCAGGCACCACTGGGCCGAAACACATCACGCAGTCGGTCTTAGCTGGGACCTGGATGGAGAAGCAGAGAACAAGGAGACAAATACACATGAAGGGAGAAGTCAGAAAATGTGTATGGAAGTACATATCGCACTGACACACCAAACACACCAAAATAAAAGATGGGATGTTTGTACCTGGCTGGTGGAAAGGTTGTAGTGGTTGGCTGTGACGTAAGACGTGTCCTTGAAGATATCTGGCAGGGCGGACAAGTCTTCAACAGCCTGCAGCTTCAGACCAAGCAAATGTCTGTCGATGGCTTGCCCACAGATTGCCTATACAAACATATACAAACACACTGTGCTGTTCAAATACTTCAACTTTCATAACATTACACCATTCAGCCACACCACCTGCATAATATTGCGTAGGTCCCATCAAAACAGCTCTGACCTGTCAAGGCATGGACTCCACTCTACTCCACCTCTACATGTCAAAGTTACACCCACATGAAAGCCAGGACCCGAGGTTTCCCTGAAGAACATTGCCCAGAGCAACACACTGCCCCTGCTGGTTTCCTTCTTCCCATAGTGCATTCTGGTACCACCTCTTCTCCAGGTAAGTGATGAAAATGTCCACATGATGTACAAGAAAACATGATTTGCCAAACCAGGCCACCTTCTTCCATGGCTCCATGGTCCAGCTGATGCTCAAGTGCACAGTGTAAGCATTTCTGGTGGTGGACAGGGGTCAGCATGGGCACTCTGTCTGAGTCTGTGCAGGCCCATATGCAGCAAGCTGTATGTTCTGACACCTTTCTGTATTAGCCAGCCAAATTCTTCAGCAACTTGTGCTACAGTAGCTCTTCTGCGGGATCGGACCAGATGGGCTAGCCTTCACTCCCTATGCACATGAGTGAGTCTTGGGTGCCCATGATCACCGCTTGTCCTTCCTTGGATCACTTTTGATAGGAACAAACTACTGCATACCAGGAACACTCAACAAGACCTGCTGTTTTGGAGATTCTCTGAATCGTCTAGCCATCACTATTTGGCCATTGTCAAAGTCACTCAGATCCTTACGCTTGCCCAGTTTTCCTGCTTCCAACACATCATGAGATAATCAATGATATTCCCTTCACCTGACAGTGGTTTTAATGTTATGGCCAGATTGGTGTATATTGAAACACGCTTCCTAAATTTACTGTCTAAAAACCCCAAAAAAACAACAAAAAAAACCCCACCAAAACAAATAAACAAAAAATTGTGAAAGCAGCACGAACATAAGAAAAGTTAAATCTAGCTTAATACCAGCTGCAAGAAAAGAAAAATGTGGATAAGTAACAAAAAGCAGATAAAATGACATTGTCTGCATGCAATTTTCATCTTTTGTGGTTTACAAATGTATAATGTACTGCTAATATGTGATCTGCCTCTGGCAGTATAATATTTCTTACTTCATATTCAAATTCATTCATTCATCTTCAGTAACCTTTTTATCCTGGTCAGGGTCATTGTGGATCTGGAGCCAATCCCAAGCACACACATTCATAACTACGGGTGTGAATTTAGCCTAGCCGGTCCACCTACCAACATGTTTTTTTCAGAGGTGGGAGGAAACCAGAAAACGTGAAGAAAACCCACGCAGTCTTGGACCATGTAAAATTCCACACAGACAGTAACCTGAGATCAGGATCGAACCTGGGACGCTGGAGCTGCAGGATTTTAACTACCCACTGCATCACGGTGCCACTTTTAAACCTTTTAAAATCGTTCACACTTGAATGCATTAAATACAACAAAGATATTTGAGAGCACTTAAACACACGGTCAGTAATATGAGCACTTTTGGATCATTTTTGCTGGTGGTCACTGTAAGCACAGTGTTAAACCAGAGAGGAGTTGCTCACCTTGTCTGTGTACGCTCGGTGTGCCTTCACTGCCTTCTCCAGCAGAGCCACCTTCTCCAGGTTCTGTTGGTCAAAACAGCACAGTCATCTGTAGAGGAGTACTAGGAAAACAAATGTACTAATAACCAAACCCTTGACAATATTCCACTAGTGCTGGTGTGATGTCTATGAACAACCACGGTATAAATTCATAAGCATCTATAGTTTCTTTTATGTACTCAAATCCTCATGCATGGAAGACCGCTGGGCAATTGCTTACAGTTGAAAGCTTCATTCATGTAACGAACACGGTGGCTCCATTTTCCTCGCAGATGTTCACGAATTCTAATACTCTAATTCCTGCTATTTGAAAAGCCTGATGTACAAAACAATGCCAAAGGGCAACTCATGATGGTGTTTACACTGGAAAGCCATAAGACATGATGATAGATAAACCAACCTGCTTGGCAGGGTCGTCCATGTCTCGAACAAAGTTGGCAGAGTCGACAGATGCCGAGCGAATGGTTTCTGTTCGGCCCAGTTTGAACATGCGCAGAGAGGCGCTCTCGTATGTGGCACAGCACTGCTTATACAGCCTTAGTACATAAAAAAAAAAATGATGTCAAAATGGAAAACCTTACTTTAAACAAATCTCATCAATATACCCGCATATAATATATATATAATATACAGTTGAGGTCAGAAGTTTACGTACAGGAATCATGGACATGAATTTCTTGGCAACACTGGGCTTTCAGTGATTTCTTTGAACTGTTCTTTTTCAGGGAAAGAATGACTGTACAACATACACTATATGGACAAAAGTATTGGGACACACCACTTCATTATTGAATTCAGGTATTTCAATCAGACCCATTACCACAGGTTTATAAAATCAAGCACCTAGCCATGCAGTCTCCATTTACAAACATTTGTAAAACAAAATGGGTCTTTCTGAAGAACTCAGTGGCTTCAAGCATGGTACTGTGATAGGATGCCACCTTAGCAATAAAACGGTTGGTGAAATTTCATCCTTGTTGGATATTCCACAGTCAACTGTAAGTGGTAGTATTGGCAAGTGGAAGTGTTTAGGGACAGCAGCAACTCAACCATGAAGCGGAAGACCACGTAAAGTCACAGAGCGGGTTCAATGAATGCTAAGGTCCATGGTGCGTAAAGGTTGCCAACGTTCTGCTGATTCCATAGCTGAGGAGTTCCAAACTTCCATTGGCATTAATGTAATCACAAAAACTGTGTGGCGGGAGCTTCATGGAATGGGTTTCTACAGCCGAGCTGCTGCATGCAAGCCTCACATCACCAAGTCTAATGCCGAGTGTTGGATGGAGTGGTGTAAAGCATACCGCCACTGGACTGTGGAGTGGTGGAAACATGTTCTATGGACTAACGAATCACGCTTCTCTGTTTGGCAGTCAGATGGGCGAGTCTAGGTTTGGAGAATGCTGGGAGAACGTTACCTGCCTGACTGCATTGTGCCAACTGTGAAGTTTGGTGGAGGAGGGATAATGGTGTGAGGCTGTTCTTCAGGGTTTGGGCTAGGCTCCTTACTTCCAGTGAAGGGCAATCTTCATGCTTCAGCATACCAAACCATTTTGGACAACGCTATGCTTCCAACTTTGTGGACACAGTTTGAGGAAGGCCCTTTTCTATACCGGCATGACTGTGCCCCAGTGCACAAAGCAAGGTTCAGAAAGACATGGTTGGACAAGTTCAGTGTGGAAGAACTGGACTGGCCCGCACACAGCCCTGACCTCAACTCCATCGAACTCCTTTGGGATGAACTGGAACGGAGATTGTGAGCCAGGTCTTCTCGTCCAACATCAGTACCTGACCTCATAAATGCTCTACAGAATGAAGGGGCACAGATTCCCACAGAAACACTCCAAAATCTTGTGGAAAACCTTCCAAGAAGGAAGCTGTTATAGCTGCAAAGGGGGGGACCAAGTAAATATTAAAGTCTATGTATTTGAATGCAATGTCATTAAAGTCCCTGTTGGTGTAATGGTCAGGTGTCCCAACACTTTGTCCATAAAGTGTACATCTTTAATAGGAAAAAAAAAAAATGGTTGAAAATTTTGTTAAAATGTTTTAATTTATTTTGGGTTTTCTAAAATTAACACAGGGTCAAAATGATACCCACAGGGTCAGAAACAAACACAGATTACTAATTCAGTGGTTCTGAAAGTTCCAAAATGTCTTAACTTGCCAGTGCCAAGGATTTTTAACTTCTGATCATGATTGACAGCAGCTGGTAGCTTCTGTGTGCACAACATAAACAATTGTTTGACAAGTACAAGTTAATGGGAAATGTAGCAACCAGGCCAAGGTCTAGAAGAAGACCCAAACGGTCACCCTCAACCGAGAGGAAATTGGTTCAGATGGCCAGGAACAACCCAAGAACCATCAAGGCACAGACATATCGTGAACTGGAAGCTGCTGAAACACTGTCTACAGTCAAGATAATTTTACAACACCATTGGACTGAGAGGCTGCTTTCCAAGAAGGAAGCCCCTGCTGTGAAATCGACATCATCAATGATTGATTTGTTCGGCCTGAATGATCAGCGGTACAGAAGAACACTGCACCAAATGTTAAGCAGGGTGGTGGTAGCATCATGCTCTGGGGCTGTTTTGCTGCCAGTGGAATCGGTGCATTGCACAAAAGTGGGTAAAAAAGTGAAGATCCTCAGACTTCTTCAGCATAACCTCAAACCATCAGCTAGATGGTTGAAATTTGGACACAGCTGGTTGTTCCAACAAGACAGTGACCCCAAACAGACATCAAAGCTGGTTGTGGAATGGACAAAGCAGGTTGACATTAATCTTAAAACAAGCCCTGACCTCAGCCCTCTTGAAAATATGTGGACTGTGCTTAAAAGTCATGTCTGTGCCAGGAAGTACACAAATTTAATTGAACGTTACCAATTCTGCCAGAAAAAGCTGTCAAATATCCAATAAAACAAAAATGGACCGCACTTGGTATAATATAATTTATTAGTCCGTGTCTCCTCACAGACGTGTTTCAGCGCAGCACCTTCTTCAGCGTGCATTACAAAGTGCTCATTAAAAACTTACATAACCACTGCTGTAGACACTCCCTCAAACAACCAAGAGAAACGCACTCTAGCCAAAGAATATCTCCACCTACAGGTGAACCCTCATATTAAACCAAGTATCATAGACAAATTAGGCTATCACACAACAGATATTGACACAGTTAGTTGGATAAACCAGATAAAACAATCATATGAACAGACAAAAAGTTCCATTTAAAAAAAACAAAAACACACACACAAAAAAAAAAGAGACAATTCTCATTCATACCATTACACGTAACCATATAAATGTACCAAGCCTCCCTCTTTAAAAGCCAGCTTTCACGGATTAACAATCTCCAGACCCTTAAACTCAGAGATAACATCATGGCCTGTGGCATTAAAATGTCTGGCAACTGATGACCTGCAAGGAATTATATAACTTTATTATAAAACTTTTAAATTTAATAAATTTGTTATCGAATAAATTTGATAGGGGCTGGTTACACTAACGCCTTAATATGGTGATCCACAAACTGTGAAAGGACTTCCATAACAGATAACCAGACACAATTGGGTGGCCAAATGGATTATCTGATCTTTTATGAATTTTGGGAAGAGTATAAATTACCACTCGCAGCAGACTGGTCTGCAATCAAATTGGAGTGAAGCCTGCTGAGCCTTACCTGTAATAAGCCAACTGCAGAGCCACCTGAATAAATGCGTCAGGACTCATCTTATAAGACTTAGGAACATTTTTACCAAAGTGGGAGAACACAATGACGCTCACATCCAAGTCGTGAACCATTCTGTGGAAAAGAAAATAATAATGAAATGTACCAGGTGCTTTCAAATATGCACACTGTGTGCACTTACTGAGCATTTTACTTCCAACCTTCTAGGTTATAGACTACAGCTCCTCTTCTATCACACACAGTGTGCTATCAACCCTCTTTCTTAATTTCTGACCACAGAACTGCTGTTGACTGAATAGTTTTAATTAGTGACAAACGGGACAATGAGAAAAAAATGATGCTGCTGTGATGCTAAACACATACCAGTATGAGGGTCTTACTCCACAATATATTTACTAAATCACTGAATGAAAGCAGAGCTTAATGTACCATGCAAATGAAAAAACTGCGGAGCAGACTGGACGTGTCGCATCTTCATAAAAGCTTCTGGAGTAAAATGGACATCTGCAAACCTCAGATACCTGATGTGGGTCTGCTGTATTATTAATATTATCTATTACCACAATAATGTATAATAATAATAATCTCTCTTTTATGCCACAAGCTTCAAATCTGTCCACCAGCGTGAGAGCAAAAACTGCTCACTTACCAGACTTCTTTTTCAAATTTCTCATTAGCTTCAAACGGACGAAAGGCATAACAAATACCCAAACTGTGATTTCAGTATTCGCATACAGGTGCCTCAAATGGTTAACCAATTTTTTTTTTTTTATAAGATAGCTTTTCCTAATATAATTGGCAACCCACAAAAGGGGGAGAAAAAAAAATCTTATCTTTCCGGAATTCACACTCAAACTGAATCAGAAAACAACAGAGCTCTAGAGATTCTCACGTATTCAGGTTCTGCTTGGCCTCCTCAATGTCGTTTTTAATCTCTGGTGTGATGTTGAAGTGCAGTTTCTGAGGCAGAGGCAGAGGATCCACGGGGGTACGGATCATCTCCGACTTCTTTCTAATGGACGGGACCAAATTTCAAACGCACAGTTGGAAAGCTGACAAACGGAAACCTGACACAATCTTTCAAAATGGTTTGCATTATAATCTCTGTTATCTTATTTCCTTACGTGTACTCCACCACGTGATCGATCATGGCCACGATTGGAGGACCTTCTGCGGGGGCGTGTTCATAGATCACGCCGCATGTCCCATCTTCACCGATGATAAACTGGACACAGGGAAACAGCCAAGCTCAGGGCTACTGCAGGGCATTTCAAATGACCTTTCACCTAGTTACCCTTTTACCTACATAGGACAGGTCAGTCCCTCCTGCTTAGATAAACAATTGTCTAAAATAGTAAATATAGTTTAAACTTGGTCCAGTTTGAGGGAAAATTACAGGGGCACATTTATTCTAATAACAATTAATGTCTGTGACATTTATGTTTTGCTGTGTGGTAAAAGCACTGGTGTAAAATGCGTTTGAGGCTAGATAAAATGATGTTGTTATTTCATTCAGTGTGTTATCACTTAGTACTCTTTCCCCATCCCTACAGGCCAACCTGAAGTGTTTTATCGAACCAGCGGTTTCCACTGTTCCTCTGGCTGCCTCCTCCGTGCAGCATCTGCACAGCTGCTTGAGTGCGGTACATCTCGTCTGAGACTTGGGGCATTGAAGCGTCCAGACACACGGTAAAGATGCTCTTCTGGATCGCCTGCACCGACTCCTTATTCGTTCTGTCTGGAAGAGAGAAAAGAGCAAGTTTCATCCAATCCACTTTATAAGCAAATCCGCAACCTGTACTAAACCCACAACTGTATGAAAACAACATGAAGCGTCATTAATTTCTTTTCTCTCAACACAGTTTGAAATCATTTCATGCAAGGAGAAGTGGCTTTTAGGATTGAAAACAAAGACACATAATTGACATCAGCAGGAAATGTAGAAAACCCTTGGAGGAATTCCTCATTACGTTCTTACATCCCATAATTCCCAGAACAAGTCACTGTGGAATGTTTCTCAATTCACAGTAACAGGCTTAACTAGTCACCTACTGTACTATCAAACTGGTTACACTGTGGTCATGTTCACACTGCTTTCATTTTATAACACGTTTTTGTAATTAACTTTATAAATAAATTCTGATCTCCAAGTTCTGAGATCAGGTCAGTATGTAATCACACACCAGCTGTCAAAATGCTCAGCATACGCCTGCACCTACACTCACTCAGAAGGTTTGATGCTTTTTTTTTATGTGTGGGGGACTTTAAAATGTTATAAATTCGACATGCAGAACATTTTTCAGTTCAGGAAAGTTTGTAGTTTTCAGAACGACACTCTACAGCCCACAGTATGTGGACCCCTGACCATCACACCCATAAAGCTTCCTCAAACTGCTGTAGCTTTACAACTTCCCTTCACTGGAAGTAAGAGGTCCAAACCTGTTCCAGCATGACAACGCCCCTGTGCACAAAGCCAGCTCTTGAAGACATGGTTTGCCAAAGCAGGAGCGGAAGAAATTGGGAGCCCTTCATAGGGATGAACTGAAACACTGGCACATTGACTGCACTCCAGACCTCCACACCCAACATCAGTGCCTGACCTCATTAATACTCAAATATCCCCACAGCCAAAATCTAGTGGAAAGCCTTCCATAAGGTTATTATAACATCTGGACGGGGTCTGATGGTCATGTGTATAGTGTACATATATGCCTGGAGATTTTTCCCACGTGAAAGCTTTTGATGCAAGTCAGTAGTGAAACAGCACTACAAAACAAAACATGACCATTTCAAATAGTCAGATCTACATCAACGTACCAATCACTAATGATTACAAAGTAACCATCAGTTAGAGCAGCTGTTTATCTGCATCTTCATAAGCATGGCATTAATTTAACTGGACCTTTGCAAATTAGCACTTGGGAAGGTCTTTTGAGGCACCATCACAGTTCTCTGACCTTTAATCAGGTTGGCGTAGGCTTTGCTCCAGCTGTTGCGGTGGTTGGAGGTGAGGATGCCGATTGGCTCCTCGTTGGTCTGCAGGGAAGAGTTCCTGATTTGCTCCAGCTGAATATAGAGTTGATCCACTGTCAGCAGTGTGCCATCACTGTTGTACACATCCAGCACAAAGAACTACAGCAGTGCAGAGGAAACAGACAGTCACAGAGAGAGAGAGACAGAGAGAGAGAGAGACAGACAGATAGACAGAGAGAGAGAGAGACACAAACAGAGAGAGAGAGAGAGAGAGAGAGAGAGAGAGAGAGAGAGAGAGAGAGAGAGAGAGAGAGAGGTGTAAAACATGACATTCATTGAGGCATTGATTTGGATCTGGGCCACCAGTGCCTTCAAACATAAAATGGAAAGATCTACATTATACATTTCCTTGATACAGGAGTTGTTTTTAGCATCCAGTGTATGCGATGTAAATAATAAATCATGCTGAACTGGAGTGTTTCCTGTAGGAGCTTCCTCTGCACACTGACCTGGAAGTTGTGCACCACGGTAATGTGAGTAGGAGGCCTCTTGCTCAAAGCGTGATTCACCACCGCGTCTCTTTTGTCCCCCGGTATGCGGCAGGATGACAGAACCTGATAATACTGATTCATACACAGCGGCTTCCCACCAAGATACTCCACCGGTAACGTTTCACTGAAACACAGAATGTGATTGGCTTTCAATCCGATCCTAACCAAGAAAACATTGGATGTGTCTACGCTATTACTTCATTTTGCCACAGTGTTCGCCTGCTGGCTTTAATACAACAGCTGTTCAAGTGCCGAGAAAAAACCTCACTCACTTGTCAATCATGGTCTTGAAATCCAAAACTCCTGCAATTAATTTTGCCGCGTATCTGTGAGAAACAAACAGCAAAGCATGTTCAAACAAAGGTTTGGCAATGTTATATTTACACAAGTTTTACGGAAAAAAAAAAAGTAAGCAGATGATACTACAGTTCCAGTCGACATGGACTTATTCGGGTGCTTTATATTGTACAAATTGCATTCCTGAGCCAAAAACATTCTTTTGAACTGATTGTGATGATTTGGACAACTGGATGCCACACTTTTTGATTACTTCTTAGCTACATTAGCTCTGTTCATTTTTGGCGAAACTGTTCGTCTAAGCAGCGGACAAAATGATCAACTGGACACTTTTACTGTAGCCGTAGTATTACTATGTATTACTGACACGACTGTATTACTAACATGACATTTCCTTAAGTATTTATTTCGCCACATGAAAATTGAGAAACCAATTAAACAACCAACCCATTATATACAAATGAATATGATCAGAAACTAACCGACTGCGATTGAAAGGGAGGGTCGTCAATTCTGGAGAAGGATTGTTGATATTTGAACTCAACAGCCGAAGAAATACACACCTCACGTCAGTGCTCTTTCAGAAGCTCCACCCCCAAATCCATGGACACACATTGCCAAGGCAAGGACACTGACGACACCCCCATCTCCCCCCTCCCCTTCCACCTGTCCTGTGATTGGCTGAAATACACCCCCTGTTTACAGAGCCAGGACTCTGTACACACACACACAAACAGACGACTAACAGACTGAATTTGACAAAAAGTATTCTGGATCTGCATAAACAACACAAACCTGGAAAAGCTTCTGACCAGGTGACATTTTGCCATCCTCTAGAACACACGGACAGTCAAAGTCCAAAAGCTAACCCAATATTTACATGACAAGATTTTTGGTCCCTTATTCAGATTAGGTGAAATATCTCTGATGTTGCTACATTTTTTTTGCGACTTTAAAGACAAGCACTTGTCGTTCTGCGCTGGCTAGAGCACTCCTCTGCTCCGCTGATCATAATATTATCCATTAAAAATCTGGTCCTCAAAATAAGCGATGTCCCTGCTTAGGCTGCCGTCTCCTCTGATCTCCTCTGTGCGCGTTGAAGTGATGATACTATTCATTATTACACAGAATTCTCAATTCTGATTGGTCAGTTACGGTGTTTGTTGCTTTAATAATCAAATGAACAAAGTCAGCTCAATCGCAACAAAACCCCACGTTACTCCATTACAAAATGTGATAATGTGACATGAATTAGAACACTGAGCGTTGCTATGGACGCAGTTCCGACATCATTTTTACATCGATATTTTGTGCCAAATTATTGATTTCCATGTAAGTAGCCATGTAATAAGCATGATAATGGCCAGCGAGGAAGTTTTTCAGGGTCCTGCATCCTGTCAGGGTTTATTTCACTATAATGACCAGCTCGCTGTACATTATCCCTTATTTAATCAATTTAATATTGCCCTTAAGTGGCATTCCATAAACATATAAATATATATGCACTGAAGTACAAATTCAGAAATGTGCTTCACCGAGACACGCCTGTGTTTCACAGAAACTACATCCTGTCTGGGTCACTTGTGCAATTTCAGAAAGGTCCAGGGTTGCATCTGAGGTCTAACATGTCTTTATTAATTCCTCAACGCGTGCACATAACCCTGAATTTGACCAATGACACTGCCACAGATCTCCTCTGTAAGTGGTCTGAGAGATCGGATGACCCAGTTGGACGCATGTGTTCACTTGTGATCTGATCACCTGAGGTGGATATTCATTCCGAATCTAAACAGCGTCACACTGAAGGGAAATTTAGCTTCATGCGCTCAATTTTTACACATAAACACAACAATACAGATCTGAGGTCAAACGTTAAACAGTTAAACCAGACTGTATGGAAAAACTTGACCCAGATCAGCACTTCCTGCTGTTTTAGCATCCTACACTCTCATAGTTAGGTCACGCGGGTTAGTGTGTACAAGGGTCACCACTGCTGCCAGATTTATTATTAGTCTTGGAAACGCTCGCAAAAAGCATTCTAAGTCAAGCCTAAAGAGCTGTGTCTTTACACACTAGTCCTAGATCTACATGAACTAATCTGTTTAAACTAGTATTATTTGTTTTGGTATGAAAAATGTCACAATATACTTTATATTCTCAGTGATTGATGAAATGAACCATCTTCCATTCAGCAAATTTGCCACTTTTAATACACAAGCACATCAGTACAGTGACCTGACCTTATTTGACCTTGACGGTCACTAAATTCTAAGCGAGGAAGGACGACTCCAGGACTCGAGTGGACAACCACAGGCATCCGGTAGTCCAGATACGCCGTCTTTAACCACCAGTCAGACAGCTGGAGAAAGATGAAAGAGGACATAGCATGAACATGTACTTCATTTCAAATACTATTCATGAGCAATGTAAGTGAGCAGATTTGAAATGCAGGTACTAGAAAATGAAACTCTGAGTAAAACATAAGCAATGAAAATCACAAAGCTGAGCCATTGAGACTGAGGAATAAAAGGAATCAGAAAGCAAATTACATGTTATAAAATCACAACCCTTTAACCCAGAAAACTAGCAATAAAACAGTTCTAGGAATCATCAGACAACTTCCGCATGATAAGTCCGCTGATAACTCATTCCCATGACAGTGTGCGTTAACAAAGACACCGTGATCAGCGGAAGACCTTTAAGACGTGTGGCCAGACCTTTCGAATATCTATTTTTTTTTCTATACTCATACGTTTTTCTTTGCTATTTCCTTTAACCATTTCATAAAAAGGAAAAAAAGCCTGTGGTCATGCAAACAATACGGACAATTTCTAAAGACAGTTATGACCTAGCCTTAGTGTCTTGGGTTTTCTAGGATAACAGAGCATCCGTACTTTTTCCAAAACACGTTTCTATACTTTTCCAGACCCGTGTTACCAAGGTTACCGCCATACCCAGTTTTCCAGCGTGCTTGCTCGTCTCTCCAGGCTTTTCTGCAGACTGTCTCCGACTCCACCGGGCAGCTGGAACTCCTCCAAAAGCCGGCGAGTGTGTTTCAGCGCCTCGGCATCCACTATGGGCTCCAGAGCGTCCAGATAGTGGTCGCAAGTCTGTTTCAGAGCAGGCACTGGCAGCTTTGGGAGAGATTCCTGATGCGCCAGATAACGGCCAGGTATCTTAGTCAAGGATACCGGATTCACAAGGCAGGACGGCTTCGCCATGCCAACCTTCGTCTGCAAAAGAAACAACGAGATGCAGAGACGGTAAAGACGGACTGGCGGAGGAGAACCTCAAGATCACAAACCCTTATGTTCTTTGCAGGACATGATTAGCGCCTAGGATATATTCATGGATGTCTGTAAATTCAATTCAATTTCATTCGGTTCAGCCTTATTGAACTGCCACTTCACTTTTCCCAGCAGTCATTGTCACCAAGCAGCTTTACACACATGCAGATGGAGATTTACTTCCCTAAATCAGCAAGTCGGAGGAAACATTGGCAAGGAAAAACTCCCTGAGACGACATGAGGAAGAACCGCTTAACTCAATCACAATCACCGGTCACATTAAAGCAAATGTTTATTACTTGAAGCTCACCTGTGCAGATAAATCCGACAAGATATAAGAACTAAACAGCGTCCTCATTTGCTAATCAAACCTAGCTTAAATTTGATTTTTACAGTGCTTTCTTTACAAACTCGAACTCAGTAATGTTCTGCCAGTAATGAAGCCTATAAATCGCACTCAGTTCCCAGTTCCAAAGGTTTATTTGTTTGTTAGATTATATAAGACTAAGCCTTTGCTCCGTAACAGACCTGCGTCAACTAGCTAGCCAAGTTGCTGAGCTACAGTAACCTAGCAACTGATAAACAATCATGAGCCGAACGTTCCGTATTTCCAAACTCTCCAAACTGCTCTTATTTAACCTTCCGCAACTGTCTGTTCACGGGAATAACCAAAAACTGGATACTGTATCCACTCACCATGACTCTGGATAAAATCCTCAGCATAGTCATAGTAGAGGTGATTTGAATGAAACGCCCCCAAAAACAAACCCAGTGCTGTGAAAGGATAGCACAACGTATTCAGAAAGCACAACGCTCATACAGAGAACCGCTAGGGACTTCAGTGAATCAAACCTAAAAAGACTCGGTTCTTTGGCTCTTGGCTTTGATAAGCGAGAGTCGACTCCAAGCTTAAGTAGGACGTTCCACTGTAGATTTATGAAACGTCGTCGGTCCACATCACAAACATGAGCAAGAAATAAAAAAGTAAACCTATAAAATGTGTTTGAAGAAAACGATAATTAGTGCAAAAGCTAAACAGTCATGCCTTATCGGAATTATTGAGTAGAATCGACTTCTAGAATCAGAGTGAACTCGATTCGCAGAATCGAAGAGCTCGAATGTTCCATAAGGCGTCAGCATAGCCGCCTTTCATAAGCCAGTGCCCCCAAAAGAGTTAATAAATTATTTTTTTAAATTATTATATAAAATAATAAATTTAAAAAAAAAAAAGAAAAAAACCGCAGGAAAATACAATATTCTTAGGTTTTACAAAATATTATAAGTGAAGATGAAGAAAAAAAAAAGTATGTCTACGTAAGTATGCCGAATGTTCGTCGAAAACACATGGAGGTTAAAGTTTAAAGGTCATGTTGTCAAATTTTGCCCTCAGTAAACATGGCGGAGACGGAGAAGCAGGCAGGTAATTTTAATGAAATAACACTTGCATCCTGATGAAGATCATTCTAAATTTCGGTGCTTGCATTTGTATACCGAAAAGTTAATACTCGAAAAATGTTCCGTTGCAAGCGGATTATATCTGCGTTTTAAAAAGGGGATTTTAATCACTACGGCTCATGCAAGTTCATGTAGCTAACTAGCAAGCTAGTTTCTATAGTTAGCGTTGTTTTTCCGTCCACCTGTATTTTGATAAATCCCGCCTCCTGCTCTCCGATTTTGCGCTAGGATTGGGTTGTAAAAGTCACACCCGCAATCATTCGTCCAATCCAAGAGTGCGGTGAAGTACCAGCCAATCGAAACAGAGGAAGGGGACTCTTATTAGCCAATCCTAGCGCAGAAGGCGAGACGATTATGGATACAGGTGGGAGAAAATAACGTTTGTAGCTGGTTAGCGCATTTTTAACGATGAAGTTTGAAGTGCTACATTTGCCAACCAAATTATTAATGATATTTCACATAATTATTTTACGTTTACCTCGGTGGGCTGCAAAATAAATACAAGAGAAAGAAAAGTAACATATTTAGCATTTTTATTTTTGTCAGCTTCAGCAGGAGGATGCTGCCCTAGCACAGATAGAATGAGCTAATGTGTTTGTTTTCTGTCACACCGCTGTTGATATTTTTTTCAGTGCAGCTTTTTGTGCCAGTAAACATTTCTGGATCAGTAGGATATCTGTGCAAGGCTCTTGTTCATGTTAATAAATTAGAAACTTTTCATCGTCTGTTGTTCACCACCATTTTAGGTCTCAGAGGGAAAAATATTCAAGTCCACTCTTGTATGAATCACGATTCTTTTTGTAAACGATTCTGAATCGACTCAACAGGTCAACATGACTTTTAATGCCTGTACTTTATTTTCCTTGAGATATAGCAACATTGCTGATAAAATAATCCAAGCATTAAGCCTTGTGCTTTTCGTGATGTTTTAAAGTGTAGTTAAAAAGCTTTAATGTAGGCTCTGGGGGAAAATCATGTGACCATAATGACTCACCAAATCTCTTTTTATGTGATTTTGTCCCCTTAGATTGGTGACACCCACATGAATCCTGAAAATCTGAATTAGAAGCCTTATTACGTGTCCCTGAAGGTTTGATTACGAGCGTTCCAGTAGCTTTCTTTTCCCAAATGCGTTCTGAAAATTATCAGGCTCGGCATAGTAAACCTCAGAACACCAGCATCACCTTCTGTACCTAAACCAGCATGTTCTGTCCACATGGTGGTAAAGCGTCTCACGAAAGCAGAACCGTATTCACCAAGTTCTTGTTTAGAGTGGCGTGTGAGAAGTCTTACATTATACTTTAGCAGAAACCTGCGCAACTGTTTATAAAAACCCTGTCCAGCCACATTACCGGAAATCCGGATGAGCCCCCAAACTGTAAGATCCTTTTCAGGTTCAAATTTGACCAGACTCAGGAACCGTCTCTCGCTCTCTTCCTGTTTAAAATTTACCACAGAAATCTAGAGGTATTTATACATAAAGACGCGTGTGTCCGGGTACATTACCAAGGTTATAAAGAACTGAAGTTAGGATGGAAGAAACAGACCAAGGATGGCATTCCATGCCACTTTTTCTACTTCATGTCCTCTCTCTTTTGTTTTTTTGTTTTTTTGCAGCTACCTCAGACACAAGCTCTACTCACTCTTCGTGACCGTCTATAATTGTAGTCTGCTGAATTCCTTTTTATTGGCTCACTGCCACCTAAGTAAACAAGCGTGTGTTTCATGTGAATGGTGTGCGTGTATGAGAATAAACTGGGGTGTCATGCATATGACGTGTAAATGCGGTAGGGCTGAGCATCTGAAGCTGATCCGTTACTCTTAAATTAGTACTTGTTTTGATGTCGTATGGCTGGTTGAGTAACACCTTTGGTTCCGCGTTATTTCTGGAGCGCACGACTCTGGTTGATGAACTGCTGGAACTGACCGGGAGCTGTAGGACTGGAAACCTCAGTGTTCAGTTTGATCTCATTTTGTGGCGAAGCTTCGGAAATGAATCCACTGCTTTGTTCAACCCAAACAGGCGAACAGTGACATGTCTACATTTTTGCTGAATTCTCATTGAACAGAGTTACACGATTGCTTTCCCCATGCACTGCTCAATTTGTCTTAAGTATGCGCTCTAACTCTAGCTCTTGTCTCAGGCGCCTCTCCTGAAGATGATGGGCCTCCTCTACCTGCCGGCTTCAACTTCATGGTGCCACGGAAGGAGATCAGCATGGTGCCTGACATGGGCAAGTGGAAGAGATCTCAGGTGAATCGCCGATTCAGTCTCATTTCCATCAATCGGTTCGACCACATCAGACAGTTTATTTGTCTGGGGGCTTCAAGGCGAACGTAGCTAACAGCTAATGGAAGTGTTTACTGTAAGCTTCCATTACTGTAGAAGTGAATTGTAGATGATCTGCTGCAAAAAGAGTGAGTGAGTGGAGCTGAGCTTTTTGTCTGTGCAGGCGTATGCAGACTACATTGGCTTCGTCCTGAGTCTGAATGAGGGGGTGAAGGGGAAGAAGCTCACGTGTGACTATCCCGTTTCAGAGGTACAGCCCCAGTCGGTTATCACATCTCAGTCTCACAGAAAACGCAGAGAAATTCTCTCTCTGTCTCTCCTTTCCTTTGGCTTTTCTTGCTCCTGTCTCTTATGTTCTTGTTCATTTTTTTTCCTCTGTGCATTTCAGACCATAGAAAAGCTGCTCTCTCTGTTGGAAACTTTGGATCGGTGGATCGATGAGACGCCACCGGTAGACCAGCCGTCGCGCTTCGGCAATAAGGCTTACCGAACCTGGTACGCCAACCGAGAGCAGGTACAGGCAGTGCGGCGTGTGTGACCTTTTTTTTTTATTTTTTTTTTTCCTTATTTTTTTTTTTTTTTTTTTTTTCCTTTTTTTTTAAGGAGTAACCTTGCCAGTTTAGGACCATCCATACATCCAGCATGGAGTAGTTACTGATCCAAGGCCAGCGCTGCCGTACCCTTTGGGCGATTCCTGTCCAGTACCAGAGCCGTTCTCACTGCTCATCTGTGACCTCATTTCCTGTTTGACTTTCCACTAGCGTTAAAGTCTTAAACCTATAGCGACAATGGAGTGGTTTCCGGGTCCGATTTAAGTTTTCTATGCTTCTATGTGACATGACTAGAATGCTATCAAATGAAAACGCTGTATGTTGCAGCGCAGGACATCAAAAGAAATGTTTTGTTTTCCTTTTCTTCTTCTTTGAGTAACTATTGCATTTGACCAATCAGTCGCCCATATGCTGTTTCTAGCTTTAAAGAATGACTCGGTGTAGGATCACAAATTTGTTATTGCATCGTGCCATGACGCTGTGTAGTGGAAAAGCTTACAGGTCTCTGTTTGTGAAAATGTACAGAACTACAGTAACAGTTGATTTTGCATCGTGTGTGTGTGTGTGTGTGTGTGTGTGTGTGTGTGTGTGTGTGTGTAGGAGGCTGAGGCTCTGGTGTCTGCTGTTCTTCCTGATAAACTCAGCGCTGCTGCTCCAGAGGCGGCTGTGTATCTGAAAGAAGCTGTAGGCAACTCTACAAGGATCGATTATGGCACAGGTGTGTGTGTGTGTACATGCATGTGTGTGTTGGAGACATGCACACAACATAGCTGTGTGTTATTTGAAAGAAATTCGTGTGTTCTAGCAGAAGAGCTATATGCTCTGTAGTACACATGGGTGACACGTTAAAGGAAAAACGACATGCAGTGTGTTAGAAGCTGCTGGGAGAGCACCTCAGTTCTACAAATCTGCAACACTTTTTGTCTAAAAGAAACTCTGTTTCTGTGAGCGCTCTCTAACACACACGCACTCCATGCTCATTCTAAGGCGTCGACCAACAATCGTTTTGAGTTCCGGCGACTGTGAAGGCCGTCGCAGATGATTTACATCCTCATCCGCTCATTCAGTGAGACCTCATGCCCTGTGTGATAATTGTATTTCGAAACGATTTTGAAACGTTATGAAATCGTTATTGGTCATCAGCGGTTGTGTAAGACACGTTACCCATTAAAGGTGCATGTTTCCGCCAGTGTGTAGCCATGCTTTATAGCCACTTCCACTAGAGGGCACTGTTGAAGTAAAAAAGGCACCGGGCCTCACCGCAGCAGCGTAATCCAACTACGAGATGGAAAATCAGATGTATCAGTAGTCCAATACTGTCTGTAGTGTCTTAAGGCTCTTTTTTTTTTTTTTTTCTTTTTTTTTTTTTTTTATAAATGTGGCATTTTGGTTGTACGCAGTATGCAGGCTAAAGTGTGTGTGTTTGCAGGTCATGAAGCTGCGTTTGCTGCATTCCTCTGCTGCCTTTGCAAAGTAGGAGCTCTGCGAGTGGACGACCAGCTGGCCATCATTTTCAAAGTCTTTGACAGGTTAGCAGCGACACCGTAATGTTTTTTGACTTCAGTCTCCTCGGCAAATGAATCAGTCTTGAAGAAGAAATCCACCCTGAACGACTTGCTTTCTCATATTTATTTTTTAATGGCATTCAAAGTTTATTATATTATAAAAGTTTTTCATTGACTTGTCGGTCAATTTTCATATCGGTTATTGATTACCCATAATGCCATTCGTCTCCCTGCCGACGGGCTTGAAATCTCGCTTCATCCAAGAGAGCGATGCGGCGGCACTTTAGTCCTTTAGTCTGTCCGGCTCTCTCCCCTCCTAATCTGTACATTCTGCTCAAACTTTCATGCCAATACCACCCTCACGCTCATCGTCTTGTCGATTGCTAGCTAGCTAAGCCGAGTCCTGTATGTATGTGTTCCAGTATGTGTTAACTTGCATATTAACCTTTAGGCTGTGATTGCTCCAGGTATCTGCGTGTGATGCGGAAGCTGCAGAAGACGTACCGTATGGAGCCGGCTGGGAGTCAGGGGGTGTGGGGGCTTGACGACTTTCAGTTTCTGCCCTTCATATGGGGCAGTTCCCAGCTCATAGGTAACTGCTCGTCTTTTTCTCTTCAGCTCCTTCATGAGGCCCAGGTGACCTACTTATTCACCCCCGCTGTGATGTAATGCGTAATGAACAGTAATGTAAATGAGCTTGTACAGTTTAGTACGCATTCCCAGCACTTAGATTTTTGAATCCGTCCTGGTCTGGCCGGTCGTCACGGACACGTCCGCTGTTGGTGACTCGACATGAAGGCCTCACATGAACAGCCACCTCTCCTGCTAGTCGCCACTTCAAACCATCCGATTACTCACGACTCACAAGCTGTGACCCCGTGGCGATATTTGTAAATATGGCTTTGCCCACGGAAGTAGCCGTCATGCTAAGGATAAACACTGTGACGTCATATGACGTCTTCTCTTACAATTATACTGACACGTTTGAGGAAAACGCAGACGTTCTTGACAGTCTTGTGGTGTTCTCACGGTCACTGAGCCGCAGCATTATCTGTTCTTAGCCAGATCGTTAGCTAGCGCATGCCTGGTTTCGGTGTTACCCAGTTGCCTAGCAACAATTCTTATGACTATGAATGAAGAGTGGATTGTGTGTTAATATCACAAATTCACAAGTACTACTTTAACACACCATTTGGTGCATACCTCTTGAACACATCCACAGCCCATGCACACCCTGGTTGTTTATTAGCTTCGTCAGTCCTCAGTGCTTCGCAAGCTGTATTTGGATGGCGACGTCTATAAAAATATTTGCCGGCCTTCTCTGCGACAAGCCTCTGGCATCGAGAAAGCTATTATTTAACACGGGATGAACGAGTTTCAAGCAGCTTCCAATAGTTTCTGTACACATCAGATCCAATACTGTGTACAGAGTACGTTACTGGGGCATGATTCTATTTATAACGCCACGTGACCTTGTGACGTCGCTAGGCAAATATAACGTGGAGATTTAATAGCTCAGCAAATCAACTGTAAAGTCTGGAATTACCCGAGCTCCTGGTCAGGAACCTAATAACCTAATAATAATAGTCATACTCGTGTTATGTAACGCCTGCGAGGCTGGGTTTGTCAGGAACAAGGATTTGAACACATTTTCCTTTACTGAGAAATGAACAGAGATCTTGTTTACTCCAAACTCTAAATTCTCTCAATAAATGTTTAAATAAAATAAATTATGCGTATTTTAGGTTCACTATGTAGGGCATCTATTAGCAGAAATTGAGTATACATTTCCTAATATACTTATGGAATGCTTAAGTAGGTTGTCATTAGTGTATAATTACCTGAAACCGTTTTTTTTTTTTTGGTAAGCTTAGAATGAGCCCTTTGTATCTACATAGGGAACCGGTCCACATCTACACCGCCATGTTGCGCTGCTAGAGAAGCCCAGAATGGACAAGCCTCCTGAGAGCGCCTTTCACATTTCGCGCTTTGTTCCATGTTGTATGATGCAGCTCTTAGGAGAACCCTAAAAATCTGAAATATTTTACTTTAATTTAATTAACCAAAAGACACTTGTTGATTTAAACAGCATTTCCCAGATTGGAGCTTAACTTTAGAATCGATCCAGACTTTATTACAGGCATGAAGCGTTTCGAAGGGTGAGGTAGCCATCTGCTGGTGACTCTGAGGAAGTGCGCTGACTGTGTGTACTGTCTCCATCACAGATCACCCCACTCTGGAGCCACGGCATTTTGTGGAGGAGAAGGTGGTGAATGAGCACCATCAGGACTACATGTTTCTGGAGTGCATCAAATTCATCAATGAGGTGTGTGTGTGTGTGTGTGTGTGTGTCTCTTTCTCTGTCTCTCTCTCTCAGGTGATGTCTTCTTTCAGAAGAGCCTGTTCTAAATAAAACCCCGAGACCACAGAGGGAGGAGGTTTGATGGGAGGAGGAAAGGATGGAGTTTAGTGGGAATTATGCGATTCAGCGTGAGACGGTTTTTCCGAGAATGTACTGAGAAGGCAGAGGATTAGAAATGTTTTCAGACCAGGCTGTAGCATATTTGCTTTTTCAGCTGACTGACTGAATAGACTCACTGTCATCAGCCACTCTTTCATTTGATTGATTGATCTGGGAGTAATTAACAGCTTCTGTCTGTTGTCCAAATCGACTGTTAAATGTCCATTAAATCTACATTAAAGGAGTAGTTCGGTGGAATCTGACAGAATTTTCCGCTTGGTCCAAATAATCAGAGGGCTAGTCTGAACGGAACGGAACTCCGTCTCACCCAAAACCTTTTTCAATAAACGAAGTTACACTTAAGTTACATAATCTCGTGTAAATATACCGAACAGAACCGTACGCTCATCAGACTTCCACAGTGTTCGAATTCATACTCTCAAATTCAGACACTCCAAGAAAAAGGTGATTCTGGTGGTCTGTTAAGATTGTGTTGACGTTTGTAGACTGGAGTGTGTCACGAAATGTCCTAAAGCACATCCGCAAATGTTTGTGAACTTCCTGAAGATCTTGTTGCAGTTTGATTTCCAAAAAAAAATAAAAAGGAGGAGGATAGACTTCATTATTTCTTCGCTGTAGTGGAAGATATCCTGGCTGTTTGGCTTCATTTGGGTGAAGAGAAAATGATTTAATTCCATTTCTTTTGCTGCATTATTCCTTTAACAGTGTGGGTGCATGTGTGTTTGTTTAACTCGGCGCGCGCGTGTGTGTGTGTGTGTGTGTGTGTGTGTGAGACGAGAGGAGAGGATGCTGCAGCTGTGGTTACAGAATGACTCAACTTCCCAGAATGCAGAAAGGAGAGCAGAGGGTGTGTAGGGGGGCAGGGAGTGGTAAAGTCCAGACTGAATTTACAGCACAATGTAACACACACACTTACACACACGCATGCTTGCTCTCGAGCTCTCTCCCTCTGTGTTCTGTAAGTGCATGTTTGGGCACGTCATGCTCTGTAGTCTTAAGAGAC
This sequence comes from Notoglanidium macrostoma, assembly GCA_030068235.1. NCBI lineage: Eukaryota > Metazoa > Chordata > Actinopteri > Siluriformes > Auchenoglanididae > Notoglanidium > Notoglanidium macrostoma. The sequence goes on from JAQQZR010000017.1 coordinate 8,679,096, forward strand.
AGAGAAACTTGGCAGGGCTCCCTGACACACACGTGACACGCACGTTACTCAAACATGCTCGTTTAACACGCACACATACAGTGAGTGTCTCTCTCCCTCTGTCTCTCCGTCTCTCAGGGAGGTTATGTGTGGAGCACTCGGCTCACATGAGTCATTTCCTTCCCCACATGCTGTTGTGAATCACTGGCTCCCTGAGCCCCTCCTCCTCCTCATCCTCCTCCTACTTTCCCTCCAGCTCTGCTGGGCCCCACTGGAAAGTCCAACTTCGCAGAGCAGTCTGGGAAAGTGTGTGTGTGTGCGCGTGTGTGTGCTGTAAGCGACACAGCACTCCCATTCATGCGCTCGTCTTTCCTCAGGGCACGGAAGCCCTACACCAGCCCTTCTCCACTCCTGGCCTCTTGAACAATCCTGCAGCTACAAGTAATATCACTATTCACAATGAAGCACTCTTAATCCTTACATTATAGCTCAAATTACCAAATACAATCATCACAGCACTGTGGACCTCCCCCCCCCCCCCCCACTGGTACACTACTTATTTGGCCAGAATCAGATGTGGCATGTTTGGTTTATGACGTGCTCATGAATGGTGTCAGTAGTAACTATTGATAATCGAGGTGGAGTTCGAACCATGTTTATAAGAAGTACACCATCACACAGTTATATACTACGGTGGCCCGGAAGTGCATAACAAAGGCAAGAACACAGCACCAGAAGTGAACAGGAACTCAAAACAGAAATGAGGAAATTTGAGGCTGAATGAATCTACTTTTATTTGGGTTTGTTTATTTTATTTTATCATGTCATGCTACCTTGCATTAACAAATTCCACCCACTATAATGACGTATAACATTTTCACTAGGCTACATAGATAACTGGCAGAAGTGTAATCCATTTTCATTTCGATGAGCATGTGCTGTTAAGTAAGTAAGCCATCAAAATGAATTTGTTCAGGTTACATGTTCCATTTTTGAACTTAAAGAGCAATTCCAGCGATGAAAAACGTAACAAAAATATGACGTTGAATTCTAAAAAAAAATGTTGTGTTATGAGTAAGCATGACAAAATTCATGATTCGATTCATGATATTAGGCTCATGATTTAATTTTCCCAGGATATTTACGAAACAAAACTAAAGAGAATTTTATTTATAAAAAAAAAAGGCATCATTTATTTTCTTATTCTTTAACTTGTATAGTCTTTTTGTTAAATAAAAATACATTTTCAGCAAAAATGATTTACAAACGTGTAAAGGTAAAATAACACTACTAACTAAAGCATACCTTTTTATTAAAAATGAAAACAATAGGCCTTTTCTTAATAAATTGATGAAGATTTGTGAAGGCTGTAGTCAGTTTAAACATAAAACATCTGCTAGCTTCTGTTTTCTTCCTTGCTTCTCTTTCTTTCGGCAGTCAATCAATCGCAAAAAAGCTGTTTTTCGTATGTTTTTGCAGCATCAAAACTGTTACTTACACCTACTACAGAGGTGTCCAGTTGTTATGAGCGCAGGTTTTCATTCCACCCCAGCAGAACCCACAGAACGGAATTCTGCAGCATGATAATAATCGCAGTTAATTTTTTGTTTCCTCCATTTAAATCGTCGTAAATTTGGACCGTGATGTATTGGCACGTGATATATCTTTACATGCCTAGTCTGAAGGTATTTCTGAACCAAAGTTCAGCACCAAACACTGAAAATTAGGAGTCATTCTATTTAATTATTGTGCAGTTCAGGCTTTTCAGTCCTGTCCACAACGTCATTCATTCATTCATTCATTCATTCGAGCCTGGGGCTTCATGTCAGTGTTTCTCATTATACATAAACATATACAATTATTATAAATATGCTATACCCTGTATGCAACATCAAAACTTATCTATACATACTCTTTATTAGCCAGTTGAAATAAGAGTATTGGAGCCACTTTAAATGAGCATTTCAATGAACTTTTGACTTCAGCGCTTCATCTCCTTGAATGTCCACCGAGTGAAAACAAAGACATGACAGTGATAACAGTGTTACTGAACACCAACAAAAATTCGGACATTAGGTTTTTCGAGGGCACAAACACCGTGAAAATGATTGGATTCAGACATTTTGTAGTGCATTTGAGCTGTGAAAATGACCGAAAAACACACCTCTATATATCTTTTACCAGCAAATAAATAACAGCGTTTCTGCGGGTGCCTCCCCCTCTGTGGTGATTGCGTCAGGGCAGCCAGCGGTCAGTGACACAGATGGTGTTTTAAAGCCGGGGGGGGTGGGACAGCAGGAGAAAGGGTCTTATTGCTCACGTTTATACAGTCGCTCATACTGACGACATTCTGATCCTTAAAGTTGTCTGTTAAGTTGATGGAGAAAATGGAAGAGCTCTCTGAGATCCCCGAGTTCAGGTAGTTCCTGTTTAGGCCAGTTCTTGTCTTGAATGTGCAGAAAAGAGCAGTATAAGTACTATACTTACATGGCAGGGCTTTCATTAGGCTGTAATGACTACACACTCCTTCTGTTTTTACTTTTTCCTCTTTCTTTGGTCCGGGCTCAGTCCTTTTTTTCTGAGTCATAAGGGTGACTGAGGGTCATATTTACCATGTGTGCTTATTTTATGCAAAATCACTGCTGTGTGTGTGTGTGTGTGTGTGTGTGTGTTGCAGCATTATTATTTTGATATGATTTAAAAAAAAAAAAAAAATTTGCCAGCCTTTTGCCTTTCCTTTCTTTCACAAAGGCTTCAGAAACAGCCGGTCTCATTGTGCAGTTTTCCGACTCTGAGAATGAGAAATATGAGAGTGTGATTAGAAAAGAAATATTTTTTTATATCTAAAACCATCAATAGGAAGTCTGCTGATATCATATCATTGTTCAGCAAAACCCAGTCTACAATCCACACTAGAGCAGGACATAATAACCGAATGTAATACTGAACCTTCACTTAGCAAATCTTCAGCAAACTTTCAAAAAAAAAAAAATGTAATTGGAATTCAATTGATAAAGGAACCAGATGTTGGAACAGACTAAAGAGAAAGGGCTACAAATCGGAAGACTAGTAGAGCCTATAATGCAATATTGAAACATTAGTAGTAATGCAGTTGCATGTGTTTTGTATCGTAAAGCACTTTCTTAACAAATTCGCATGGATTTTATTAAGAACTCATTTATCCACAGTAATGTTTTTTCAACTGTGCCTCAGGTTCCTCCTCTTGGCTGACAGGAGTGAAAGCTGATGTTTGTAGTCCATCCAAGCTAAAGCGTGAACATGTCATGCATTCTGAGATGCCTTTCTGCTCATGCCGGTTTTATTATTTGAGTTAGCGCCGAGTAGTCTTCGGACAGCGAAATTTGTTTTAATGCGTCTTTCTCCTTTCTTATTTCATCCAGATGAAAACGGGTCCTTTCGCTGAGCACTCGAACCAGCTTTGGAACATCAGCGCAGTTCCCACCTGGTCCAAAGTCAACCAAGGCCTTGTACGAATGTACAAGGCTGAAGTAAGTTTCTGTTTTTGTTGGGGCTTGTTTTTTTTTTTTTTAAACTCTAAATGTCACATGACTATTATATAACCATATCCGTTTTAAATTTACTGTGGCACATTTCATGCTATCATATACTCTGCTTTATATTTTCATCTTCACAGAGTACAGTGGACATCATTTCAAGCCAGCTACATTTACACCAGAACACTATATAATACAAAACATAATACACGATGCTGTTCTCTGTTCTAACCCCGTAATCTGATCTCTAATGTCTATGTGGCATGTTTACCAGCAGTTGGACTTCAGTTCCTCTTTCCTGGGGAAATCCCAGCATCACTTCTGGGAAGTTGTATTCTGGGTGGAGAAAAAAATAGCTGTTCTACATTTCCTTATTTTGATCTTCCTTTATTATAACTTTGATGTAGTGAATGTTATCTTCTAGCAAAAACAGAACAGGCACATTGTAAAGTTGTAGATTCTGAGTAGAAAGGGTTAAGTGTGTGTGTGTGTGTGTGTGTGTGTGTGTGTGTGTGTGTGTGTGTGTGTGTGTGTGTGTGTGTGTGTGTG
>JAQQZR010000017.1:8683238-8695101 GCA_030068235.1 Notoglanidium macrostoma
AGACTCGCTGAAGATCTGTAAAGCGTCTCTGTGTGGAGATAACCGATGGAACAGAAAGCCCTTATCAGATTAATATAAGGCGGAAAAAAGTCTCTCTAAACTGTTCACACTCCTCTGCTAGAGACGTAATTAACTGTTCCTCTAAGTGATGAAAAATAAAACTCGTCAGCTTTCCATGAAACAGGAGGAATGTTGCGTATTTAATGTTGTTTTTAAATCTCTTGGGAAAAAGGTCATACAATGTTCGGCAAGAAAAGAAATCCTCATTACCGTGTAGTTATTAGGAGAAAACATCTTGGCCCTACTTTTCTTTCATACGGAGATGTTTTATTCTCGTAATAATGAGATGCATTTATTGTAGTGATAAAATGTTTCTCACAAAATGCTTTTCTCTTAATACTGAGATTTTTCCCATAGAATAATAACATGCTTTTGTAGTAAAAATTAGACATTTTCTCGTAATAACGAGAGTTTATTCTTGCAGCACTGCTTCTGTACGTTATAAACTCACCGGCTGATTCCTTCAAACGATGCTTCACTGTCTGTGTTCAAGCCGCTGGAGGAGAGGGAGAGAGAGAGGGAGAGAGGGAGAGAGAGAGAGAGAGAGGGAGAGAGAGAGAGAGAGAGAGCAGAAACAGGATGTTAGATGGAGCACGAATGAGAGACTCTCAAGGCTACGTTCAAGTGCCTCATTATCCAAACCCATTATTGCTGTTCAAAACCCCTCAATTGAATACAATCTGTCTGATCAGACGGAGAAAGGGAGCGTTCCCTCGTTCCTTCTGAGAGTGCAGGAGACACAGAGCCGAGACGTTGATGTTGATGGTGCAGGATGACGGTTTAGTGGTAAATTGGAGCTATTCGTGTTAGAAAGTGTCGGAAATGTGCGGCCTCGAGGCAGCCGGCGATTTGTAGGTCACATTTATTTTGTGAAAGTGGACATCAATCTCCTCAACTGAGAATGAAGCTTACTGTAGCGGGGTTTAGTGTGTGTGTGTGTGTGTGTGTGTGTGTGTGTGTGTGTGTGTGTGTGTGTGTGTGTGTGTGTGTGTGTGAACCAGAAGGCCCCACCCCCTCCTCCAGAGCCACATCCTGTGTTAAGAGGGCAGGCTGTTCCCCTCCCTTAAGCAGTGCTGGGCTGAGGGGCCGGTGTGTCTGTGAACCTCCCAACCCCCATCTCTCTCTCTCTCTCTCTCACACACACACACACACACACACACACACATTTTCTCTTCTGCTGCTTTAGCTCCGTAGTCGTGAGCGTTCCTTATGTAGATAACTCCTGCTACAATTAAAATATAAAAAATAAAACCAGAACAAACTTGGCACTCTGATTAGGAAAGCTTTTGAACAGATTCCGTAAAAATAAATAAAATTCTCAAACAGTACTTATTAACTCATTTTGATCCTTTGTGTACATTTCTTAAGAAATGGACACGTGTTCTAACCCTGTAAAGCTGCTCTCTCGGCCGCTGCACCGTTCTATCCTCACGGAACGGAGGAAAAGTAGCTACAACCCCAAGGATAGACAAAGTCATTTCCTGCTGGAACAGGAAGTAAACACATTCCGTGCGCTTTAATCACAGGTGACAGTCAAGGCCGCGGAGCGACGGCACGAACAGGACATGCGTGTGAGCAGGGGTTTAAATTTCCTGACGGGGTAGCTGTGTAATACTGCGTCATCTCCCTCCGCACACGCGCTGACCATATAAGAGATGCTTCTACACTTTTAGAACTAAAACTTTGAGAGGTTGAATGGAGCGGTTGGGTATCAAAAAGGTTCTCTTGTCAGCCCAAGTATAGTCAGTGTTTGCTTTCTTACATTTAGACTGGAGCTACAGGGCTAATCATGTGACTACACGTCTACACTACGCACTGAGAGTTTGCATGTGATGTAATTAGTCCTGATCTTGTATCCAAATCTGATGATTGCCTTTAGTGATCCTGTTTGTCCAAACTCGTCATTCACACTGCTAAACTGGTAGCTTTAATAGTCTGTTACTTGCCCGCTACATCAGCCTTATAAACTTTAAGCAACAAACATGTCATTGCTGATCGACTACATTTGGTGGAAAAGTGTGCGACTCGAATTTTCCTAAGCATAAGGCCAGACTTAACTTCTAACGTGAATTCACATCTGGAAAGCTTGATCGAGGCAAAAATGGGTCTGAACAACACCACAACCGTAGACTTTCCTTCTAAAACCATTCCCGATTTCCTGTTGTCCGTGCTCTGTTAACATCCAGAGAAGTACCATTTCAAAATGGACATTGAACAGAACCATTTTTGCAAAAACAGGAGTATTTACACAGTTCAGGAAAACTCGGTTATCCTGCGAGAGCTCTTGAATATGTGAAAAGACTCCCTAAGAAAAACCTCGAACGATCGGTTTCAAATCGTATAATTGGCGATGGCTTGGTGCAGTTTTATATATATATGGATCACACTGTCAGGTTTAAATAGTTGATTTGTTTCATTTGCAGCAACATTTTTTGGGAAACTCGGTTGTTTCATATTAATAGTTTGAAGGAAAGCAAGCAAAAACAAAGAGTAGTTTGTGTGTGTTTGTGGTAACTGATGCACTGCAGTGGCTGAGCTGCATCATTGGAGAATTTAGTTCAAGCCACACTAGGAGGCGCTGTCTCACCATGTCTCTGCGAGATTGCCTTTTATGGAGTTTTTTGGGTGTTACTATATGAACATCAGCTGTGCCATGATGACACTAGGGAATTTACAGCTGATTCACGTTTATCAGCATATGTACGCGAGTGCAAAGGAGATCAGTGTTACCTAAATGTTTGTAAATCTGGTCAGAATTTTGGCCTATGAAAATATTTACACAACTTGAAGATTGATCAATGTGCCTCAGTTTTTTTTTTTTTTTTTTTTTAATGGCATGTAACCTATTCACGTAGAATTCACGTACCGTATGTTTAATGTCACTCTCAATGTTCACAAGCTCAAGCTTGAGCTCCACCTTCCCAAAGTTTTGATGGATAATAGAAATCTGAAACTGACTTTCTTCCTCTTTATTCCTGTCCAACCTTAAGCGAAACGTTCTCCTCGGAGTTCTCCGACGTGTATTCTCCTTAGAGATAACGTCTGGCTTCTTCAATATGAACAGATTGTTTAAAGCACCAAAACAAAACAGTGACACCCATCTTTCTCTCTCTCTCTCTCTCTCTCCCCCCTCTACCTCCCTCTGTCATTCTGTTTCTATCTGAAGTGTCTAGAGAAGTTTCCAGTCATCCAGCACTTCAAGTTTGGCAGCCTGCTCTCCATCCAGCCTGTGAAACCATGAATGTCATCGGGAAGAACCAGTCCGAGAGCACGACCCATTCAACCAACCACCCAAATTGCCCAGCCGTCATCCAATGCTCCAATGATGATCCAACTGCTTTAAATAAAGAAACGTGACTACAATCAGTACCCTAGTTCTGTCAGCAGTTCAGCATGACTGCCTCCTACTAAATTATGGAATTCACATGACAAATTTCTCTCCTTGGTCCGGCTACAAAGAAATGCAGTGTAGGACACTATAATTAGTATCTTAAAAATTTTCAGTATCCAGATTTATTTATGAATATGTACTTACAAAGATAAGTCTTTGTTTTTTTTATTTGATGTCCTAGAAAACAGGCTATTTAAACTGTAACGATCTTTGACAAATTGATGATTTGAGTGTGTGTGTGCCACAAAAACTCGTGTAGCCTATATGTCCTGTAAAGGTAAAAAAAATGGTCACTATAGGATTAATAAAACATCAGCCGTTTTAGTCTCGCATGTTAGTAATGTTCACTTGTTGCTAAGGTTAAATGAGTACACAGAGCATGTCACAGTATTTCACTCAACACTGCTCTGGGATCAAAAGGTATTGCCTTTCTGTATAGCAAAGGATTTGCTTCATATAAGTCAAATCTTGCTGTAGAGGGAACACAATAACATTCACATGATTTCTTTATTCGGGTTCTCAATTTTAGTGCAAAGGTTCTGCTGAAACATATCTAATGTAGTAGACTGGCCCTCACAACTGGCAGTGTGAAGAAATACAGGTTCTTCCTGAGTTTGCTGGATAAATAAGGATCTGTTCACTCAAATCTATTCTAGTTAGAACCCTTTCAGACTAGGTAAGGTTCCACACAGAACTTTCTCCCAGAGGGACAATCGAAGAATCCTTTAAACCCATATTGTTCACACTGCACATAGCTACAGCGCTAAGAGAAATACTCTGTCGAGTATTCCATGTAAATATTTTCTATAAAGTCTACTATTTACTAGCAATAAATAGTAAAACTCTGTATTTGCATACACTCGTATATCTGGCAAGATGGATTAGGGTTGATTTCTTGATCTCAGATCTTCAGTTCCTACATGTGAAGCTGTAATGGTTTGTTTTTTAAGCTAGTAGGTACCGGGTAACAAGTGAGGAGTAAATATTTTGGAAAGAATATTCGTAATAAGTAGACCGATACTGATATTCATACTGAAACCCCACCCGATGTTGTTTTCTTTAGAAACTACCGAGATGTTCAATTTTTTTTTTTTTTTTTGACTGAAGCACTTCACAATTAATCTTTTGCACACCACAAATCACTTGCATTGTAACAATAATAAATATAATAAAGAATAACATCATAAAAATCAATCCAAACAAGTTTTTAATTAAAAAAGAATTGTCTCTAATCATTTTGGTTGGATCTGATATCTGATCCACCTTTTTTTTTTTTTTTTTGCTGGTCCTGATACTGGGAATTAGATTGGTGCCATCTCTACTACTACTTTTTTTTTAGTAATAATGGATTACCATCTGATTAATGATTTGATTATTAGTATTGGCATTAACTTTTCTACATTTCTAGCTAGCAGAACTGAGGTTTTAGAGGTGGGGTACACCCTGCACAGGTCACCAATCTATCACAGGGCTAACTGAGACAAACAACCATTCACACTCACATTCACACCTATGGGCAATTTGGTGTATAGCCAGTTGACCTAATCTGCATGTCTTTGGGCTGTGGGAGGAAACTGAAACCCACACAGGCACGGGGAGAACATGCAAACCCCAACCGGAGAGCAGGTTTGAACCCAGAGCCTTCATGCTAGGAGTTTAACCACACCACCACTGCCCCAGATCAAACTTAAACATTTCATATAGTAAACCTTCATTTTGTCCTAGTTGATATTTAATTAACACTAGAAAGGGTTCCATTACACAGTATTCTTATTAGTGATTAGTGAAAGTTTATAGACCAATTGATATAGTTTGTCAGAATGTAATCATTTCCACTGAAAACATTTCTTGGTATGTTAACGTGAGAACTGAAGCTTGAACTAAACAGCAGGCCCAACTGGTTTGATGTGTAATGTCCCAAACACATTAAAGATACTCAAGCTTGGTTTGTAAATGATTAAGACACTGCACTCTCATTATCTTCCTTACAATAAGGAGCATTTAATCTTTGCTTTATTTTACTTCTGAGACTCAGGGGCTTTGAGGTTTGGGTTTGTCCAGCATGCAGGGTACCGGTTCCTGTATCGGCTCATGTACCGACTCTTCATTATCACTCATTTCACTTTTGGTGCTCAGAGTGTGTATTGAACATGTGCGCAGTCAGTGTTTGACTGTTGGAGCTGTGAGACGATACTCTCCCACCTCCCCACTGAGAACTTTTGCTCGGCTTGCTGAGTAATTTAGATGAAGGCAAACGCTTTGAATTTCGCCGATTCATCCTCCCCCCTCAACCCCCCTCCCCCCTCCCCCTCCTCACACCTCCCCCGCGGTCTATTGTATTCACTGCGCAGAGATCAGCGCGCGCGCAGGCGATAAGATAAGCCTGGACCCCTCTGTCTATGCATAAGGACATTAGATCCTTCAAGCTGAGCTCAGATTCACAAGATGCGCGTTTGATGGGCGAAACTGAAAAACACACTGCGCTGACATTTTAAACCAGTGTATTTTAAGCACTGAGGATGCGCAGTGGTTCATCTCACCGGCCAGTGAAACCGGCTCGTGCTGTGCTTTGAAAAGCTTATCTCGTATAAAAAAACAGCCAACAATGTGGTCCTTAGTAGTATATAAAAATAATTATAAAAAAAAAAAAAAAAAAAAAAAACCCAACGCTATTTCTTTTATCCAAAGTAGTTTATGAAGCAGTACCCACTTTGGCCACACGGAGGAGCTCGCCATACACGGCTAAACGGCACCACTAATGCAAGACAGTTTTATTAAAAAAAAAAATACACAAGATCTTTGTACGAAATCCTTCAAATGCAACGAATGCATTTGTGCATGTTGAAGACGGTCTAGAAGCTAATTATAAGCTAATCAACCGGACAAACCAAAATCCAAATGCATTACAAAAAATAATAATGACATTTCTTATTAATTCATTTTTGCATAAATTTAGCCGCATCCATCCCGTGCAAAAATATTTATATATATATATATATATATATATATATATAAATTGTTATAATAATAAAGCGTGGTTACAGTTTTGCGTGCGTTCCTGCAGCTTTCTTTAACATCTCGTATTACCTGCAACCATAAGTTATAACAACAAGTCGGTAATCGAAGTGCACGGCCACACGGAGATGTCGGACAGGTCGAAGCTGATGCGTCGGACCTGCTGCAGTGTCTCAAATTGAAAGGAATCAGTCGAGAAGCTTTCAGCTGGTGACTGAGGGAAGAGGAGGAGGAGGAGAGGGATGGAGGGAGGGGGGGAGGAGAGGGGGTGATGGCGGATCCGAGGTCAGCCCGAGGTGCTGCTCCATAGGCGCTCTAATGCCTCCATTCATCGATTTTGAAGAACACCACCGTGTGGCACAGGACAGAGATAACACACTTTTGCAAGAGGTTTTTTTCCCCCCTTTCTTTTTGCACAGCAGCGCCCAGCAGAGCACCGGTTTGGGAGTACAGCAATAATGCAATAACGTGCAGGAACTAAAACTCAGAATGCAACTTAGCATCACTACAGGATGCACAGCTGGGTTTAGCTCTGCTCTGTTTGTGTTGTATGTTCTGCATTGGCACATAGTCGTGCTGCTCATGGAACACAGCAAATGTTGAGCGAACCCCTAAATTGTCGAATTAACATCTACAGGGTTGACTGAACTCCTAACAAAACAATAATTCAACACTGGGAGAATGTTGGCTTTAGGATGGCGCTACTTCCTTCATACTAATTTCATACGTTTGCATGGTCTGTGCAAAAGTTAATTAGGATACTAGTTCTAAATAAAAAAAAAAAGGAAGTAATACTCGAATGAGCTGGACCCTTTTAAAACTAAGCAAAATAGCCCTGATATTTGGGACACATCACATATCTCACATCCCTCCAGCAAGAGATCTGCAGCTGTGTGGCCTTACTAAGCTGCTTAATGTCGTTATTTAGCCCTCATTGTTGGTTAATTCATTCACACAGATCATGTGAGCTGTACATGAACACGTTTAAGTTCAGAATCTGTTGTAGTGCTTCATTATGTAGGGTTCGTTACGTTGGCCTGTTGAAGGTTTCTTCTGTGCAGATGGATCAAGTCGTATCTGCTTATAATAAACAAAATCGTGTAGTTCTGTGATCTCAATACTTCAGTTCTTAAAGAAGAAAGGACTCGAGTCAAGAAAAAATTGTTTTCATTTTTTATTAAGGTTATAAATTTTAAACAAATACTTTCTAAAACAGTTTTACCCGGTGATATACAATTTAATATGCACAAAAATACAAGAATACCAACAAAATATGGAGAGTACGTCTGAAAACGTCTTTAATTCAGTACACATAGTGCTTATATAATGTGAGGACTTATGGCTAACTTATGAGATTGCCTTTTTAGAACAAAAGGTCTAACATTGTAGAAAATAAAATCAAACCCATAAAACCAAGCAAATGCTGGCATCATGAATTACTGTGAACTTTTTTGAGAGGAAAAAGGAGGGAAATTACTGACACCAAATTGTCAACAAAAAGATGTCTGGCTGGTTCCATCACGCCAGGCATTCTGGGAGTTGTGGTGTTAATTAATGGGCCCCAACGTTGAGTGTGATGAGGTGACTGGCATAGATGCACTACAAACACACTGGTACTGCAAGTCAGCGCAGTAAACAAAATGCATCACGTACTGCCACTTCAAAACACAAAAGACAACAAACCAGAGAGAGGAGTTGAAAATATTGCACCTTCTTTAGCTTACACGATTGCCTTGAGTGATGTTAAAGGTGTAGTCAGGAAATATGCCAGTCCCTCTGTCTGGGCTCACATGGTGTTTCTGTAAGCAGTTCAGCTAGTCTTTCTGCCTGGAGCCATTTCATAAACAGATGTTTAAAAAAAAAAAAAAGGATAAAAAGCAAACGTGCAATGTTAGAATGATCTGTTTGTGTTATTTCAAACATTACGTGGGTAATGTTATTTTACAAGACATCTTTCTGAAGTTGCTTATGAAACAACTCAATGAGCAAAACAATCCACGAGCAAAAAATTCAAACAAAAAACAACCAAACAAAACATTCAAAACCTGCCATGTTCGTGGTGAGAGCTAGCTAGCAGTTCCGCGTTGGGTTTTAAGGCAACGAAATTGGTTGAGATCATTTCAGCAACAAAATGTTCGCGATGTCAACGTTGTCGGTGTAGAAGGACACACACGCACACATACACACACACGCGCGCGCGCGCATCACACAAGTGGCAGGCAGGCAGGCGTCCACTCCGCGCCTCCCCACAAACGAACGAAACGAAAACAAACCTAACTCGAGTGTTTTAAATAACGTTCTGTTGCAAAAATAAAGTCTCAGGCTTTGTACAGTTTTTTTTTTTTTCATCATAAAGGATTTGAGTCTATTTCTTTACCACAGGGTCAAAAAGCTACGATGGCTCTCGTCCATGCCCCTAAACTCGCCAGCGCCTGCTTGCTGCAGAACTGGCCGTTAAGCGCTTGCTCCAAGTCCGCCTGCCGGCTCACAAGCCCCGAAAAGCCCGAGCCGAAGATGGAGATCAGGTTGGAGATGTTACACGCCTCCAGCGGCTCGGCGCTGCCCGCGTACGCGCACTCCTCCAACTTCTGGCGCTTGCACGGCGCGAATTCCGGCGTCTCTTCCAGCTCGGGCGCGTAGTAGCCGAAGTCCATTTTGCGCTTCCTGACCGGGCCGTGCGCGCTCGGACAGCACGGTGCCAGCGGCGCGCAGCAGTCCTGATGCAGGCAGCCGTTCTCCACCGTGGTCACGACGTGCGTGTCCAGGTCCAGCACGGTGGTCTTGCTGCAGTGTACGCCGCCCGACGGCGAGAAGTCGCAGCTCGGCGCCACGGCACACGCCTCCACGCAGCAGCTGCGGTAGAACACAGCGTCCGACTGCTGCTTACAAGACGAGTCCTCGTCCTCTTCCTCCTCGGACTGGAGAACGAGAGCCGCGGAGCACGCGCCCGGCAGCGGCTGTGGAGAGCGCGTGCCGACCGGCGAGAGCGCAGCGCACAGGCTGGGTGCAGGGCTCGCCACGCCGCAGCAGCTCGGCTCCTCCTCGGCGTCCTCAGCCACGTCGAGCGGGTTCAGCTCCTGGATCTCGTTGCACACGGTCATGACCTCCTCGTACTGCTGCATCCTGTAGATCTCCGCGTACTTCTCGTTCATGTAGACCTGGCGCGCGTTCCTCAGCACGTACGACACCAGGAGGTTCTTGTGCAGCTTGATGCCTCCGCGCTGCGTCCGCGAGTTGTGAATCTTCCGCAACGAGATCGAGATCAGGCTCTGCGCGTCCACCGCGCACTCCCCCGTGTTGATCATTTTACTTTTCGACCCCTCTGCCACACCTCGGCGAAGGAAGCACTCGGGCTTTCACTCAGTCGAAAGCGCGGTATTTGGTTCGGGGGCGCAGACTCAGGTTTGCTCGGTGGTGAAACATTGAACCTCTTAACGAGCGAGCGCCTGCGATCATTAGCCTGAGAGCCGTGGTCAGAGCGTATATACTGCCGAGACGTTTCCGCCCACGTCGCTGCGCTCCTATCGCACGGCGAGAACGCGCCTGAGTGACGCGCAGGTCCCGCCTACGTCTTTCAATTCTAGCCAATCAGAGACGGGCGGTTCTTCTGTGCTATTCAAATTCCAAACTGACTTTAGCGAGCTGGAATGTTCTCATGAGGCGCGCGCTGCGCAGAGGAGACAGACTTCTCTCTCTTTTACCAGCTACAGTTGTGCTTAACTTATTGTCCATGCACAATTATTTGGTGTTTTGTCAGGCTTAGTGTTCTTAATTCAGTTTTATAAAGCTCTTTTAATCCATTTGTAAAACCATCTAGTTCATATATTTTGTATGTATGTCAAATGATTTAATTTGAAACATGATATGTGATGTTTTTCAGTTGAACATTTTGTAACACGACTGTGTATTTTGTGTTCCTACTGTGTCCTTTGTAAAGTCCTTCTGTAAAATACATGTTGTTGTTTTTTTTTTTTTTTACTAACGTCTTTATTATAAAAAAGAAAAAGAAAGAAAAATGAATCAGCTCATACTTCATACTTTTTATTGTATAGGTACAGCCTGCACCTGAACATCTTCTAATGTTAGTATTTTTCTCAGCTTTTGCTCTCCTTTTTGAAATTTCCCATTTTAACAGTGTCCACTAAAAGCTATTCATTTTTTTTTTATAAATCTTTATTTTAATTCTTGCAATACATTTTCATTTATTGTTATGTAAAACACATTAAAGCGGCCAGCTCACCTTCCCAGAATAGTTCTTGTCTACGTACGGGCCACGGAGAGCACATGACCGTGGCAAAACCTCTGCAAATTCACTGTCAGTGAACCTTTTCTTCATCTATGTATCATATGTGAAACTTTTGAACACATTTTGTGGCCACTCACGAGATGGCCAAGGCCAGTTCTGGTCCATTACAGCAGGATATCCATATGAAATCTCCTCATAATTGATCATCTAGGGCTTATGACGTTGCTGCGTTGTTGCAGAATTTTTTAAATGTAAGACAGTGTAATATTGATTGCAGTGAAAATGGCGACTTGCTCCTTAGTGAAGAGGCTTCTGGCAAGGATGAGCAGGCCCCCTTTAAAAACCCCTTTAAATACATTCTTTGCATATTTGCTGAAAATGTAACTATAGAGGACAAACCCTTAGTTCCATAGCCAATCATTTATACCAAACTGAATCAACAGTCCTTTTACCTACTCTTCTAATTTCACCTTATTTTTAATGATACTAACAAATTATAATTAACAGCTAACTAGCACGCTATTACAAAAACCTCCTTTCCTTTTTCTTTAACCCTTTGAATGAAATGATCTTTCCGTGTAATCCAGTGCTAGTATACAGAAAAAAGAAATTCTGGAGGAATCATTTTAGACTCCATGCAGAACCCAGCTAAGAACCCTGTCCCTAACCAAAGATCCTCCATTTGAAAAGAAAGTCGATTATGTGATGAACTGCTAATAGCATCATGTTACAGATATTGTAACAGCGCCTTATATTTGCAACACAATACAAATTCAAATGACAAACATCGGCATGAGTCATATTCAAAATGTTGTGCAATACCTGTCAAATTAAACAGAGCGTAGGAATTAACTATTGTTATCACATCTTAGTCATTCCTGGCCAACATTCCTTTACTTAATTTCTTTTTGTGTTAAATGATCACTTTTATAAAACTTGTATAGTTCTCAACAGTAACTACTACTCTGTGTTATTTGGGGTTTTTTTCTTTTCTCACTCTGCCTTGGTGCTTTCCTTCCTAATTAAACCCCACTAGTATTAGTGGGTGAATCATGCAGATCAAGATCATGTGAATCTCTCTCTCTCTCTCTCTCTCTCTCTCTCTCTCGCTCTCTCTCTCTCTCTCTCTCTCTCTCTCTCTCTCTCTCTCT
>JAQQZR010000017.1:8725935-8736045 GCA_030068235.1 Notoglanidium macrostoma
GGAGAACATGCAAACTCCGCACAGAAAGGCACCCTGGGTGACCCGGGGATCGAACCCAGGACCTTCCTGCTGTGAGGAGACAGCGCTGCCCTTGGATTTGATTTAAGACACTGCACCACCGGATTTGATTTAAAATTTTCATTTTTTTTTATGTTGACTGCTATTCATAATACATTTTTGATATTTAGAATTTTTTTAAAGAGTCTCCATTCCTCAGATTTTCTTGGCATGTGCCAAAAAACATTTACACTGTACTGTATATGATAGAGCTCTGAGCAGGACAAACCTATGATAGAGAACAGTAACTACAGAAATAGGCCACCATTGTAAAGGTATAAATTGCAACATTTGAGCAGACTCTCACATCCGGTAATGTCCTCACACCGGCACGTCAGGCTTGGAGCTGAGGAAATTCTGCATGATTTGAATCGGAAACATTTTAGTTGCGAAATGCTCTCTGTTACCAATATTGCAAAAGAATATCTTAATAAATTGAATGTTCTTTGGCTTGAAATGTAGCCAGTCACATGAAATCTGTTTTTAGACATACTCTCACTAATTGCTTTGTAAGTGATCTTGCTTTCCCATTTTTCCATATGTAAATTTGTGATAGTTGAAAGCTCCAGGATAGCCAAAGCTGCTTTCCAACCACCACTTGGGGGCTTCTTGTACTAGGGCCTGAAATCTTTTTTTTTTTAACCAAACTGTAATATGTTGTTTTGCCTTCCCTTATTTGTTGCTGTTATTTTCTTGGCATTTAGCTGAAGGGACAACGGGCTAGCGATGCACAAATCAGCATGGAACCATGGCGAGCAAAGAGGTCACAAAGAGGATGGGAGCCGCTAAACCGATAAGACTTCTGCTGCAGAGTGAACCGTTCAGCGTTTGGTTCTGTTTGTTCCCTCTCTCTCTCTCTCTCTCTCTCTCTCTCTCTCTCTCGCTCTCTGTTCTGTTCACTAGGTTGCTGCAGGCTTTTACATAAACCAGTTTGGAGCCTCAGTTCTCACCTCAGCACAGATGCTGTGGAGCTGAGGAAAACGTGTTAAATATTTCATTTTGCCTTTTCCTCGCACTGTCTACTTGTGACGAATTAGGGCTGTAATATGGCATTGTTTTTTTTCTCTTCTTTGTTATGGTTGTATAACCAAGAAATGCTTTTGCATTGATGTTCCCAGCAAAAATAGTAACAAAATGGTAGAGGAAATAATGTTTTCGGCAAAAGCATCCATCAAGTCTTATCCACAATCTCTCAGATCTATATTTAGACCATTGCTTTGGGTGATCCTCCAAATAGTATATGGATTAACTTTTTTATTGGCCTGTTGTATTTTTTTTTTTTCATGTTTTTACCAATAAAGCTTTGAATACTGTACTAAAAAAGTTTTGCCAAGTTAACCTATAGCCCATGGAGCTAGCAAATCATTAGTGGATGTTAATTATAAAACACTACATTAAGAATTTGAAGATGTACAGCTCCATCAAGATTGAAACAGGTCCTTAAATATGAAGAATCGGTTTCTGCATTAATTCACCTTAATCTGATTTGAAAAGCAACTCTGTACTGGAAAATGTTTGTCAAAGAACTTCATAAGAAGATGTATTTACAAGCTTTATAGCGTTTTCTACCCACGGGGTATGTATAGGATATGTACACCGATCAGCCATAACATTAAACCTATCTGCCTAATATTGGGGCAGTGTTCAGCATTGTTGCCTCACCTGGGTTCGATCCCTGGGTGGACCAGTCTACCTTTCTGTGGTTTTTGCCAGGTAGAGTGCATTATCCTGCTAAAAGAGACACTGACATTAGGGAATACGGTTGCCATGAAGGGGTGTATTTGGTTGGCAACAACGTTTAGGTGGATGTAACAAGTCAAAGTAACATCCACATGAATGCCAGGAGCCAAGATCTCCCAGCAGAACATTGCCCACAGCATGTCACTGCATCCGCTGCCAGCTTGCCTTCTTGCCATAGTGCATCCTGGTGCCATTTCTTCCCCAGGTAAGCAATGTGCACGCACCCTTGACAGGATGTAAAAGAAACATGATTCATCAGACAAGGCCACCATCTTCCATTGCTCCATGGTCCAGTTCTGAGCTCCGGTACCCACTGTAGGTGCTTTCAGTGGTGCACAGGGATCAGCATGGGCAACCTGACCGGTCTGTAGCTGTCCAGCCCCATACGTAGCAAGCTGCTTCAATGCACTGTGTGTCCTGATACCTTTCTGCCATTACCAGCATTAATTTATACAGCAATTCGTGCTACAATAGCTCTTCTGTGGGATTGGACCGGACAGGCTAGCCTTCGCTCCCCACGTGCAACAGCACCCATGACCCTGTCACCTGTTCAATGGTTGTCCTTTCTTGAACCACTTTTGGTAGGTTCTAAGCACTGCAGACCAGGAACACCCCACAAGACCAGCCATTTTGGAGGCAATCTGACCCAGTTGTCTAGCCTTCACAATTTGGCGCTTGTCACACAGATCCTTACACTTACCCATTTTTCCTGCTTCCAAGACATCAACTTCAATAACTGACTGTTCACTTGCTGCCTAATATATCCCACCGCTTGACAGGTGCCCTTATAATGAGATAATCAATGTAATTCAAATCATCTCTCAGTCAGCATCCCTCATGAGCAAGTCTATGAAGAGATGTGGTTCTTCTCTGATATGATAAGCTGTAAATGGCTTTATGATCTATTGATTTTAACAAAATTTGCTTTTGTTACGGACATCATACATTTCTACGTATCACGTATGATGTAGATAAAATATACCTGCAGTGCCAATTATGTGAGCTTAACTGCTGGAAGGGTGAGCAGTGAGAATGGCACTACTGACGTGCCTGAAGCAACACCTAGATTTCTCTACGTATGGAAGGATTGACAAGTAACAAAATATACTAACTTTGAAGCTATTACCAATAGAGCTAGCTATTAGCGTGAAAGCATGTTTTAAAATCATGATTCTAGTTACTACCTTGCTAGCTCATGTCCTTTGTTCCTTGGCCTGTGGTGAGAAAAAGTCTTTTTCTCTAAGTGTTGATATAGTCAAGTAAAGATTGATATTTTTTGGCTCAGGCTTGGTTTGACAGAATCGGGTCTAGAGTTACTTACTACTGGTGTCCACTGGGAATCTGAAAGTGACTACCTGCTTCCATGTATCTCAGTGTGTGCTGTGTTGCAATGCACAGATGGACACTGAATGTTATGCAACACACACAATCTTACAAATGGAGGAAGGGAGGAGTGGGTGATGAAATAGGATGGAAGTTCTGTTTCGTGAGAAGACCTCATGCACCTGTATGGGAGCATTCCCAGAGTTACTGAAGGAAACAAGGATTTGGATAAAAAAAAAGAAAAAAGACTATAGGCTTAAATACAATACAGAGTTCTTGACCTCTTTTTACAATTGCACAATCATTCCACTAATCTGCTCATATTCTCTACACACAATTCTACTCTGACACTGTGTGACCTTGTGAATGTCAGCCATGCTTCAATCACAGTTGCGCATTTATATTGATTACACCACTGACTGGATTAGCAATAGAATATCAAGCCTAAAACATAATGCTAACCTAGAACCTAAACCCTAAATGGGATTACTTTTCATTCACACAAGCCACATTCTGTGATTAGTACAAAAATGATTGCGTATTATTTGCATGAGTGGTCTGAAACATGATAATTGAGGTTAATGTGGTAGGAAATGTGATAATAATTGAGGGAATAGAGACAATAAATAGTCATTCTTTCATTTCATTCTTTCCCAGGGAAGCTTTTTAGTTTTAAGATGTGTGTAGAAGAGAGAAGACAGTGAAGTCCAGGCTTTATAGAGCATATATGTGATGGAAGAAATACAACAGGATTTTGATGCGTCTAAGTGAGATGTAAAAACCTTAATTAAACAAATTTCTCTCCTCAATGTTCTTTTAGATGTCACATAAGAAAACGCATTATAACATAATCCACACCAACATATTAGATAAGCAATCACCACAAATTCGCTCTCTTTATAATGTAAAATAAAGAACTTTCTGTCAGCATGTACCACTTCCTCGCCTCACCCATTTTGCAGCACAGTGGAATGATCCGTTTCACGCGACAGAAGCACGGCGGACGAAAGAGGACACGTTTTAAATCCTGATATTGCTAGTTTGCTGTTTTCACTGCAACACAAAAGCGCTGGCGGACAAGATGCACATTCATGTGAAAATAAACAACAAACTAGTGATGTCGCTACACCAACTGTTGGCCGGCTCACGTCATGTCAGCGTTCCTACTGGTGGTGTGATTGCAAACCGAAAAAAAGCCCTTGAAAGTGTGTAGTTCTCCCCAGTGGGTAGTTCCTCTCAATGAGTCCCGAGAACTGTTTGGACTGAAATCACCTTGTACACACCAAGCCTACCAACCAGAAAACTAGGATGCAGGAATTAGCTAATTGATCACCAAATATGGATTGTTAAAGCATATAATAGTCCTACCGTAATCATTTACTTAAAAAATATTACATATCTGCCTGCACAGTATCTCAATGAAAAAGCCTTTGGAAGTATTAATGAGTTTTTTCAGTCCACTTGAGGAGGAGTGGAAGTGCATGATGAATATCTCAAACAATGCAATGAACACATTAATCTCACTCGTGCCATGTTTCACTTTTGCCCTGTGCTTGTTTCATACATCTCGCTTGTCTGGTTCGTTGCATCCCTTTGCAGTGTTCATATGCTTCAAAGAGAGACGGTTCACACTGTGGGCCATGCAATTAGGGTGCCTTCTTCTCTTCCACTTTCTCTGTCCCTCTCCCTGTTCTACCCTCTCTCTGTCTTCTTTGCAGTATCCATCTCTCTTTTCTCTCTCCTCCATGCCCTTTCGCACCATATTTTCTTGGATCGGTTTACAATAAAGGCAAACAGCGAAGAAGAAAGCAGATTAGATGCTCCCTTTGGAAGACAGCTGAGGGGGAGGATGTGCGTTAAGAGAGAAGAGAAGCTGGAAATAGGCAGCTATATTTGGTAGCGCACCACATCATGATGAGGATAGTAAAAGAGCAGGATGGAGAGAGAGAAAGATCGCGATTGCATTTACTAGGCATGGAGACTGCGTACCGGTGTTTAGTAGCCAATATTGGAAGCCCCCGTGGTACTTTATCCCTTTCCTTCACTGTCACTTCATGTGTTGCTCAGTGCAGTTCTATGAATCATAAGATAATGAAATAATGGAAAGATCATGTTGAGTAACATAATTTCCTCAGTAAGTCTAGCCATGTGCTACTCCGTGGCTTACGCTAATTTTGCATGTACCATTTATGAGATGTAATAGTCTGTAAAAATGTGACTGAGAAAATGTATTATTATGAGCAAAGGGGAATAGATTCACTTTTCACCCATTTGGAAACTCATGTAAGATCAGTATGATAAGAAAATAAAAATGGTACAGCTCCACTAAGATAAACACCGAGATAAGAAGATACTTGGGGGAAGACACTTGCCTTATTGTACTTTGTTACAATACTTATTTATTACTTTGGAGTGTTTATACTTTTTTTGGAGTACTTAGTACAAATCTCGAAGATTTCTGCTTCTCTTTTCCAGTATGGTATATGTAAATAGCATGGACTTCCACACATTTTAATCAGTTTTAAGCATTCAGTCAAGTTCATCAATGAAGAAAAAGATCAAGAATACTTCCGATTCATCATCTGATGTGACCTTCGCATGCTACACTGTGTGGCTAGTGCTTGAGCTATCTGTAGGACTGCAGTGTTGAACATACCTCAGTAAAAAGTTTTAATATGATGAAGTATGAGGCATTTTATTCCACTTTTACACGCTGGACAACTCTACAGCTTTAACTAATACAATAACTAATGTGTTTTCTATTGTACGTTCAAAAACAAGAAATAAAACCAGCAGAAGTTAAATGCTGGGGTTCTACTTAAGAGCTGACTGGGATAATTACACTGAAGACAATAAAAGTGATGTCACTGTTAAATTCAACATGGAAGAACTACTTGATTTCACCTTTAAAGTGACCGTTGACAAAAACATGAGGACGTAAAAAAACGAATTCTGTAAAGATGTGAGCATACACCTCATAGGTGAAGTCACAGTCGTTTTTAATTGTTGCTGTGTTTGTACTGTAAACAATCAGTTTGTAGTGATAGAGTTTTTGAGCAATTAAATGTTTGTGCAGTTGTGATAACCAATTAACAATGATTAATTTATGAAGCCGTTGCCCCAAAGTTCCATTATGCTGCATTCATTGTTCCTTGGAATGTGGGAAATCGAAAATCGGAATTATGCTTAATTTTGACCTGAAGTATTGGAAAAACATGAATAACTCCATGTTCATCTTTGGGTAGCAACAGGTTAGCCAGCTAGCTGTAATGAGTGATGTATATTTGCATGATTTAACAAGTGAATATGTCTGTATGTTGATTCTGGCATATGCAGCGTAACTGACTGTAGGAATACTGGGTAGGAATTATGAGTTAAGAGAGTTTTTCTTTAGTTTTTCCTGGTTGGAATTCAGGAATTACGAGTTACGACAAGTCGAGTGCAGTTTGGGCAGTGTGAAATCAGTGGTTAGCCATTAGCTGTAAGGGTAGAAAGTCCAAATGAATGGAATATAAAAGAAGAACTACATTATAAGAGATTATAAGAGAGTTGTTGAGCAAGCCCCAAAGGCTTGAATTTTATATGCATCCACTGTGTCACTTTGGATCTATATCTGTTTAGTCTTCTAAAAAAAATCCCAAACACTGAATAGAGTACCTCGTATTAGTATTTGCATTTGTATCTATTTAGAACACATCTGTTCATTCTGAATAATGTATTCATATTCAGTCACGTCCCTACTTTAGATAAAAGCATCTGCCAAATGAACAAAAGTACCAGTTTTTGATACTGAACCCCCCCATCCCCCCAAATCCAATTTTCTGGTGAAAAAGTCCCAGTGTGTCCAGTACCGGTGGGAAAAGCTCTGTGAAATACAACACGTGATGTTTAATTATAATGTGCTACCTGTTAAACCGTAACTTATTATTTAGTTAAAACATTCTTTACTAGACACACTAACAGGTTGTCTAACCCCAAAAACATCATAAAATCAAAATCATCCAAACTGACAGAGAGAGAGAGAGAGAGAGAGAGAGAGAGAGAGAGCGCATTCAATGTGATGCCTACTACTCTACCATGTAACAATGATAACTGTGCTTCGGCGCTTTTGTGAAGCTCACTACTGACTGGGTTAGGTGTGCATGCATACAGTCAAGAGGGGTTAACCACACTTAGCCTAATTTTATACATACTTACCAGCCCAAAATCAATCAAAGAAAATGACAAGTATAAAGCGTCTTGATAAACTACTGATTTCCCAAACTAGACAATTCAGTATTTGTATTCTTACATGGCATTTAATGTCATATGTGACAACAGGAAGCTTCTTCAGCAAATGTGTCTCTAGTTAGAAATTTTCATTGCTTTCTTCCTGTGAATGACTCTTCTTCTTCTTCTTCTTCACCCTATTTGTGTGAAGAATTGTAACCATGTTTGTATTCTTCCAGTTTCATGACAGTCACATGATAGAAATTCATCAACGTGCCCACTCGCTCACTGTCAATGCTCTGGTGCGTTTTTACTGTCCAGTGTTAAAAAGTGTTTTTACTGTCCAGCCCAACTGATTCGTACATTTGCGTTCTCACATACTGTTCTTCCATGTAATGTCTAGAGAAGTTCAGGGTTGCAGTGCATGTCTGAAAGTGACATTAATTAAATCTCTGCGACTAAATCTACCACCTGTTCATCCTGGTAACGCGTTGCATGCTAAAGCTTCACTCCATCGTGTCTTGTTTGGTAAAAACTAAACAGATTACGGACAAGAAACATAATATACTCTGGGATAATAATGAAAAAAAGGCAACTCCAGTCCTGTTGATTACCATGGCTGAGGGAGGTGTCCTAGATCTGAGAGGGAAATGAAAGGGAGTGATCAAGATTAATGGGCCCCAAAAACACTGTATGCTGTATAACGGAGAAAAGCAGACATGCGTTAGGAGTGGATGAGGACAAGCCTTGGGTTTGGTCTGTCTCTTCTTGTTTTATCAGAATCTTCTTGTTATAGAACAGACCACATTTTTCCTTTCCTCCACTTGTGCTGCTTTCAGTCTTTAAAGTCAGTTTTTTATAGACTGCTTAGGAATTTTCTGTGAACTACACTGAAACCTGAAATTTCGAAGAATTTATGTCTTCTCCAAAATTTCCATATATATCTGTCAATGTATATTTTGTAGTCTATGTGTGTGTGCATATGTGTGTGCGTGTTTATGTGGATAGGATGGACAGACCTCGTGTGTATTTTACTACTTATGTGTATTTGTTTGTCTCTGCGTGAGAGATTGAGAGAGCTGGCTATGCGTGCGTATGTGTGTGAATATCAGTGTGTGCGTGTGTGCCTGTGTGTATGTGTGTGTGAAATGTTAGAGGGCTCAGCTCTGTCCCCGCCCCCTCCCTGCATTCCCGAGGCTCCGATTGGACTGTGTTTCCATGGCGACAGCGGGCCATGCGAGGAGGGGACAGGTTGTTGGCGTTAGTGAGGCGGCTGTGTGTGACTCTGTTGCCTTTCTTATGCTTCATGTCCCACAATATCACGCCACACACACACACACACACACACACATACAGAGAGAGAGAGAGAGTTAAAGCAAAAAAAAGTGAGAGACAGAGAGATGATATAAAGTCAAAGAGTTCTAAATAAAATCTGAAAGACAGAGCGAGGAGTGTAAAAGAGCTTGAAGATTGAAATTTTAAAGAAGGAGGAAAAATAGGAGGGAGAGCGCGTGAGCTGTTTGAGATATCGCACGCATACACCCCTGGATTCTAGACCCATAAACTCATGTTACTGTCTGATACACTGTTCCAGCATTTAGCATCTAAACAGCTGAAAACAGCCTCTAAACTCATGTCATACTGACTCTAATGTTAGGTCAAACTGGAAAATCTGGTAATTGAGAATTTGGTCAAAACCACAATAGGAACTGTTAATAAATAATGCTAACCTTTCACCTTAACCTCTTGTGCCATTTTAGCAAATTGTTGATGAGATCACTTTGTTGTGGATAAGTGCTTGATGTAATTAACAGTAATATAGAAGCCATAGAGCACTGAGTTGTTGTTGTTTTTTTTTTTGGGAACTTTGCAAACGACATGCAGGAAACAATTGGCTTTAGTGAGTATGAGCTTGTGTAAACCAGAGAGAGAGAGAGAGAGAGAGAGAGAGGACAGAACAGGTCTCTACAGGTGGATATAATATACCTACCTACATCCACCCCCCAACACACACACACACACACAAACACACACAAACAAACACTGCTGACAAATCTAGTTCCAACATGTCGACAGAACAAGTTTACCCGTCTCAGTGATGAAGCAGGAACTCTTCACATCCAGATCTACATGTTCCCTAGGAACACCTTAAATTAATACAAACACATATGCTTCCTCCTTTTTTGCTTGAATCTAAGGTCAAAACTTTATATACATGAGCTGAGGCATGAGCTAATTTCTGTTCTCACACACTGAGTATAGACGAGATTCTTTGAAATGAAAAAACATTACCTGGACCCTTCAATTATAGTTCATTATATCATCATACAAACCACTACAGAGTGGGTCCTTCACCCAAAAGTTCCCCCATCTCTTAAGTAAATAGTTACTGATGTCCAATGGCACCATAATATTTTGAGGATTAATATTTTGTCTAGACAAGAACACGTAATAGGATGTTACATCATTGGCTATAAGAAGTGACTGGAGTTTATGTAAACGTGGTAACAGGTAAAAGCATGAATATTTAAACATTTCCCATAGATCTGCTCCCCACATTTAGTTCTACAGCTACCTAGATGAAATGAATCAATTGAAAATTTTGTCTTAAAGCTGCATGATGTTATGCATTGTGTTGTTGCCACATGGTTGGCTGACTGATATTTATGTTAAAATGTCCATCCATCCATCCATTATCTATAGCGCTTTATCCGTCTGGGTCGCGGGGAAGATGGAGCCAATCCCAGCATCTTCGGGCGAGAGGCGGGGTACACCCTGGGC
>JAQQZR010000017.1:8758933-8780701 GCA_030068235.1 Notoglanidium macrostoma
TCTCTCTCTCTCTCTCTCTCTCTCTCTCTCTCTCTCTCTCTCTCTCTCTCTCTCTCTCTCTCTCTCTGTGTTTGAGGTTAGGGAAGAAAGTGTGAGATGTGAGTGGTTCTAGCGAGTGTGGTGGGGCAGCACATAGCACCTCTTTCCCTTTCTCTCTCTGTTGAAAAATATAAACAATTTGTCCTCTGCATTGCCTTCTCTCTCTCTCTCTCTCTCTCTCTCTCTCTCTCTCTCTCTGTCATTCTGATTGAGCACTTTTCATTTTCCACTCTTCTCTTACTTTAAGAATTACCCCATCTTCACTTCTCTTCTTGTGCTCTCCTTCTCTGTCTTTTCAATGCCTTTCTCAATGTCTTTCCATTTTCTCTTTGCATATTTCTCACACAAACTCCTTCCCTCGCTTTGCCACCCCCCCTTTCCTCTCTCCAACACTCTCGGGCTGCAGAGTGCATTGCAGCGACAGCTGCTGTTATAGCCATCAACTGCAGCCTCCACGGCAACCGTTACCGTGGGGGAGAGTGTGAGCAGCAATGACGGATATCTTCGTGGAAACAGAAAACTGAGAGATCAAAGTACCACTCACTAACGTGTTAGTTTATTATAGCAATATAAGCACAACTCATACGATTGCATTATTATTAGTTATTAATGTTGTGTGCTGCATTTAAATGTGCTCATGTGTTCATCGTGTTCATGAGAACATTCCAGATGAATGGCCCACGCGTACGGGGTTCACGTATTCAGAGTTTAATCTTTCCCGATAGCTTGGAGAATGAATTTGTGACACAATGTTGATGTTCATTAAGCAGAACCCTTAGAAATCTGAAGCGGTTTGCACCAGTAAAACATAAGCTCTGTCATAGCCTAGTCTGAAAGTGCATGGCCACTGCACTCTAAGGGCCACTATGTAAGATTTAAGGAGATCTATTGGCAGAAATGGAATATAATATTCATAAGTATGTTTTCATTAGTGTATAATTACCTGTAACTATAAATTGTTGTGTTTTCATGAGCTTACAATGAGCCCTGTATATTTACATACAGCGCGGGTCCACCTCTACTTAGCTCCTGCGTAGGGCACATTCCACTTTCACGCTTTTACATGTGGAAGCGGGAATCATGAAGGAATCCTGAAGCACCGGAATGATGACAAAGAAGAAGAAATAAAGACACGGAAGAAGAAATAAGAGTTATCAGTGTTTGCTGGTGCTGGCTAATAAATTTGAGAACTCGAATTTTGAGAAATGGAGGATAATACTTATTATTTAGCATGAAAATGTTATAAGAAAAGTGTATGAAATGTAAACGTAAGTACGTGGTAGTACGCTACAGGCACCCGATGGCCACTGTTTGTTCTTGGTAAGGGAGGAGCATTCAGTTGGTTGAAACCAACATAGTGGACCTGTAACAAGCTACTAAAATATAAACAGTAGCACGAGATTGCATGGTTTAACATGGCCATTAGTTGTAACTTGAAACTTCGACCTGCCTTCTAATAGGTGTAACGTTCACCATAAATAATTAAAAACGCTCAGTGATTCTGTTGAACAGTGCTGCCATAACGCAGAATAAAAGGAGCATTTGCATCCACAAATCCATTTTGTTTGCAATCATCTGATGGTTTATAATCACTGGACAATGTAGCCTTATAAACAGAGATATTATAAGACTACAAATAGGCTATTTTTATATCAGACAGCATAGCAAGATTTTTCCCATTGGTAGTGCAAAAATTAAGATGTCGGCAGATTACTAAATGTTTTGTATGTTTACTTTTGATGTAATAACACACTGTAGTGTTAGTTATTTTTCATTGTTATGGTTCGTTGTTAAAATGCTGTTAAATCTGTGCCCGAGAGCCTAAGCAGCAGAACAGATCAAGCCCATACTGCTATAAAACCAACAACCAGCACTTTCCTGCAAAGTGCAATCCTTATTTATTTTCCTAATTTTACCTATGGGTCAAATGTATCTAAGCTGAAGTATATGACACTTATATAAAGATGAACGCTACCCACTTCCATATGTCTCGACATGTCTCGATCATGGACGGGTTTGTGATTTCCTGTTTCTGTCAGATGGTGTTGCTGATTGGATGCAGATGGCGAAATACGGGTTTGTGATTGATGCTAAGTGCGATAAGCAACATAATCAGTTTGGACAAATTACAGCAATCGAAGTGATTAAAGTATTTTGTGCTACTTCGTATGAATTGTCATAATGAAAGGTATGAACCCTGACCCCATCCCAAACTTGAGGTTTATTCAATTTTCATATGGACTGAGTTGTATGAATTGTTATGTTATAATTTGCAAGTAAGAGTAATTAAAGTATTATTTTAGTCACGCTGTGTCTTTTCCTGATAATTACCAACACATCACAGCAAAATGTTCACATTTCTTTCTTGAAGGTTTTCTTTCATTTCCACTGTTTTTGTACCTTTACACTCTCTGTATAAATAACATAGCTAAATCATCAACTTCATTTATCAGCTATACTCTTGCCCATGTTGCCCAGTTGCTTAGCAACAGTATTCCTACAATTTTAACATCTTGTACGGTGAAGCAGCCTATTTTCTGTTTACCTCCAATTTGAACGCACCAATACCATCAAATTGCTTCAGATGAAGAGAACATTAAAAGTCTGTAATATTGAAGTCTGTAGATAGAAATGGCTTAAGACTGAATCCTTTTCTGTCAGACAGTTTTGCTGGCTCTCATTACACCAATCTACACTGATGTGAACTGCAGTTATAGCTCCAGCATAACAATTAAACATTTCAAATAGTATATACACCCTACCACGACACCGCTAGAGAGTCCGATACAATATTTAATATAAAAATGTTGATAAATCCGTATAAGCCTTTCTAATCAATGGATCTTTTTTGTATTTGTTGAACATCTTTTAATGTTTTCCATTTATTGCTTTTAGTAAACAAAGAAAAAAGCATAATCATTGATTTTTTTTTTTTTTCTCTAAGGAAACGTTTACTTCATTTACGGAAGGAGTCTCCAGTGTCAGTGCTCTGTGGTTTCCTCTCACAGTCCAAACACGCACAGATTAAGTCAACCGGTTACTCTAAATTGTGTGTCGCGTCTGTGTCAGCCTTGCGTTAGATTGGCGACCTGCCCAGGGTGTACCCCTCCTCTTGCCCGGAGTCAGTTGGGACTGGCTCCAGGTTCCCCGTAACCCTGACGGATAAGCGCTGTAGAGAATGAATGGATTGATGGATGGTTTCTCAGTAACATCACTGAAAAAAATATTGGTGTGAAATTTACTCAAAAAAAAAAAAAAGTGTTTCTGAAATAATTCTACTAAATTTAAAATATTAAGTACATAAATATTAACAGTGCAATAAGTACACATCATCTAAACATTATCATTATAGCATAGTGGTCACTAACACCTTTAACGATTTCAGCCAGGACTGAAATGCTTTCGCATCGGCTTTCATCAAACCAAATCCATCCGTAATGCTCACAATTATATCTCTACAAATCCAGTTCGAAAATCACTCCTGCATGTTAGAATGGCATTGATGGAACATTACTTCAGTAAACACTCTTTTTTACTTCTTTTTTCTTCTAGTTTTGTCAGCACTTGCAAAATAATGATAAAATCAGTCCAGTAATGTAAGCAAAATAGACACTTTTGGTGTAAAAATCACTTTGCTTTTTGTCTAAAAATCACATATTCGTTTGTTCTGAAGAACAGAATATTTTTTATTAAAAGAAAGAGAGCCTGGTGAGTGAACAATTGTTAATAGCTGTGAAATATAAGTCGTAACAGGAACTAACTGGTCTTGCGGGTGTGAAAAAACATGGCGTGTTGTTATAAATAAATAAAAAGCAATCAATGTGGAATCAGAGGAATAAAACCCTTTGAGACAGTCTGCTATATGAATGTAATTGCACCGCCTCGTTATGGATTGTTTTCCTGTAAAAGCATGCCCCGTCATGTTTTATTCCTTACATAGTGAATTCTGATGAAAGACTGAACTCTAAAGACTAAAGACTCTAAAGACTAAAGACTTTGTTCCATAGAAAGCAAACAGACAATTGAAGAAAAGTACTAAAAAAGCTTTTTTTGTGTGTGTTTTAAATCTCACATAAGAAATAAGTAGGTTATAAATTTGTCTAATCAGCCTTAACTAACATCTTACCGAGACCCTCCACCATCCAAGCAGGTATTTTAGAATTGAACACTGATGATATCAGCAGATCTTGCAGTAGAGCAGGACAGTATTTCTATGCAGAAATCATAAAATGTGTCCTTAAAGCCTTAAAAAGGACCTTGAGGAGGCATATCACAGCTGGGACGCAAACTTTAATTACAAACATATTCTCCTGATTGCCAATTTGTTCACATGGAACACAAGGTATGAGTTAGCGGCAGTGTTAGCAAGCCCGGCTTTTTAAATCAATAATCATTTGTATGAAACCCAGTCGAACTGCTTTCTCTGATTATACTTCCTATAAATTCTTATCAGTTGAGATAAGCGGTACTGCTTTGTGTGTTCAAACTCAAATCTTATAGGACGTCAACGTGTTTTGTGTATGTGGATGTGTGTGCATACCGTATGTGTGTGTGTGTGTGTGTGTGTGTGTGTGTATAATGTGTAGGCAGATTGTTGACTCAGTCCCAGTCATTTTTTCCTTCCCAGTATATAACACTCTTAATCTCAAACCTCAGGTCTCTGTTCAGTCGTAGCATTAATAGCATTAAGCACACGCTAACATGGCACGCGCTCTGAGTATTGTGAGTTAAATTTGTCACTCTTGACTGTTATGCCACCTCTGTCCTGGCCCTGTTCACGGTGCCAATGTTTGCCCGCTGGTTTCCCTCTGCTGCCCGGAGTGCGAGCTCCAACTAAACACATGCAGATTTATGCGCAGGCAAAGGCGGGGCTCGGCATGTTTTGATGGAAAAGATCTATGAGAACGGCTCGCTCATATGCTGCTAGTCACTCCCTCCCTCTCGCTCTCGCTCTCTCGCTCCCTTTCTTTCCATCTCACCCCCCTCGCCTGCTCCCTCTTTTCTCTTCTCTAACAGCCTCACTTTAATATGTATGCAAATGTGCCTGTCCTCCATCCCCTTAATTGTCTGGCTTCCAGCAGCCAGTGTGTGTGCGTGTGCGTGTGCGTGTGTGTATGTGCGCGCCTAGGAGAAAAAAAAATCAGTGTGTGTGCTGTTTGTATTTTGCAGTGCCTCGCTTTTTCCCTCTAGCCTCCACCGGCGGCTTTGGCGTGCCCGTGGCGCAGCTCAGCTTTGATGAGCGTTGCCAGTCAGACCCAAAAACGACCTTTAATGATTATGCACCGTTTAATGAACACTTCCCAAAACACTTCCTGAATTCATTCTATCCACTGCCAGGTGTTGCAAAAAGTGCTGTCATCGAACATCGTTATCACTCTTATTAAAACTAAGTGAAAGGTGTGGGATCTCTTAGATCATGACGTGATGGCAGCAGTAGTGAGGTGTGAGTTCATTAACGCCATTAGTCCTTAAAGGCTCATATTAAAGTTCTTGTACTTACAACTGTACAGATCATCACCTTGAGATTCTTATTATCTTATTGCAATAAAAACAGGAATGTATACTGATCTGATATTAATATTCATATCAGCTCATAACAGTTCTTATGAGATGTTTTTAATTCTAATTGACAAATCCTAATCCTAATCCTGCTGTCAAGACCGATTCCTCAAACAAATCCAATGGCCTGTGTTGTCTGATGTCCACACGGTTTTATCTTATACTGTAATATTATTCTCATTCAAGACATTAAAGACCGGGCCATTCCAAAGAAATAAGAATAAAGCATGGAAGGAAGCAGCAGAGATCGTTGGTGTCTCTGGTGAATGTATGTACAGCACATAACTGGTTTGCTAACATATCTAGTACAAAGGCTAGCACATAGCATATAAATTAAACAAGTCTCATGCTGATTTGTTAGATCTTACACATTAGAAATGGTCTTAAAAGAAGCTTGCGCAGTGTCGGCTTGGTCACCGTGAACTTCCAGAGCTGTCAGCTGTGCTACCATCGTATAGCAAAACTTTACATGTTAAACTCAAAATTCTTTGCAAAAGATGTAATTTAGTATTAAAGCAGTCGATGTAAGAATTGTATACATCTAAAAATAACTACAACAAACAAACATGAAGTCACTTTTCAGAGGTGAAAGCTCTTCGTGTGGGAATTAAGGCATTATAGCTGCTGGCTATGTGTTTACTATTCATTACTTCGACAATTACAACAACTCCTTTTATAAGCACACCACAGTCCTTACTGTGTCTGGGTGGATCAGTCCTCCAATTGCTTTTACTTGGATCATGTGATCAAAGCAACTCTGATTGTCCCATGTTACAGGTCTGGTTAAAGTACATTACAATTCATGTCTTGATATTAATTAACAGAATGAGTTAACTAGAGATTTTAATAATGTATATATATAAATATATATATATATATATATATAGTTGACTGGTAATGTACAGTTCGTCATGTGCTCTTCAGTACTTCCTGATGCACTACCGTTAATGCATGCATTAATTCATCAATATGAAACCATCAGTGAAGTATTAGGTATATTGCTTAATTGTGGACCTTATAGGAAAAGCGTTATGTCAATAGAACAACTGCAGTTACTATAGCATAATCTTCCTTTCTGTTAACAGCTCTAGTATTTCTTGGTAACCCACTTTTACCTCTGAAAACCTGGATGACATCCAATTTTACTGTTTTTTTCCCTGGCGTTTGTGAAAATCTGGCATGTTTCTGGCAGCATGTTCATTCGCGTTAATAACTAAATACTCATAGCCTAACAGCTCATATTACCTCTGATCATATATATATATATATATATATATATATATATTGCAAGATCTAAAACCGTTAATTAATGAAGCTTAATGTATTAATTAATGATAAATACAGTGCAATCTATGTTGGTTCCTGTCACTTCAGGTCCATTGCAATTGTCCCTACCTTCCACCCACCTTACAGTGATCTGGACAAGCATAAGCTCAATGTGTAAACTACAGTTCCAACAAAACCAACAAGTGCTAGACACTACAGTAAATACACAGGACCATGTAGGTAACGCCACAGTACACACAGAACTGGGGATCAGTGTGCAAAGCTGAGTAAACTTACTGTGCAAATAGCATGGCACTCTATGCCAGTATTCCTAAGTAGGCATTAATAAAGCATCATACACATGTTTTACATCAAACAGCTTTTTAAAAATGATGGGTTGCTTTGTGGAGGGTGGCATAGTGTTCCACTGGGTCCTAAACGTGATCCTGAGCTCCATTTAGTTTCTGTGTGGAGTTTTGTATGTCCACCTGGGTCCACCTCTGGGTTCTCCGATTTCCTCCCACTATGCTGATAAATGGATTGGCTACACTAAATTGCTTCAAGGTGTGAATATGAGTGTGTGTGTGTGTGTGTGTGTGTGTGTGTGTAGTGCTTTACCTTGGACTGGTGTCCCATTCAGTGTGAATACTCCAGCCAGTGTTTCAGGACACACAAAGGCCCTCACCAGGATAAAACCTCTGACTTCCAGATGACAGCGTCATATAGTTTCATAACTGACTTCCTTACAGAGCAAAAGGCATCGAAGTTATAATATGGCCAAAAATGGAACTTGCATAATTTTCCTTTTAACCAAAATGGAACCGATTATTCATAACATGTGTAGTGTCTGAAATTCACTTCAGTTTCACACTCGGCTACATGGCTAATGTGGCTAACGAGTAATGGAAGCTTATAGTTGCTAGTTTATTATTATAATACACTTCTTCAAAAGAAAATGATGCAGTTAATAACATAATCAGTACATAAGCTCTAGCTTTTAAATCATTGTGCCCCTCTCCTGCTGGAGTCTGCTAACTCATTTTGCTCATTTTTATAAACAGTGTGACATGCTGTGTTACAAACCACACCAGTAAGTGACATACAGAGCAACTCGAACCAGTTTGAGTGAATGTGGGATCGTTTAGACATGCTAAACCTGTAGCTACCCCATAACCTTACATGTTATATACTTTATTCTATGCGCAAAACACATCTTGGCGGATCAACTACAACGCATTTTACCCTGTAACGCTCATGTTTGTAAAATTACAACATTATCTCCTAAATATACACATACAAATATATTTTTTTAAAAGACGAATGGGTCCTTTTCTTTAGCCTTGCAATGCTATTGGATAGTAAATGTGTATATACACCTGGTCACCTGGCCACGAACTCATTATTCATGAAAACGATTAAGGTTTTCTTTTAAAGAGAGGAGGAGCTTATTGAAATGTAATTTTGGACCAAACGGTTCCTTTAAATGAGTACTGATCTTAGAACAGTTCCTCCCAGCGTCTCTGTGGGTCCTGCCTTCAAAAGCATTACTCGGCACAAATTAATATTTGACAACTTCCGAAAACCTGTCATTGCTCTAGTCGTGTTTGTTTTGGCCTATTGGATATTTGAGGTTGACTCACGGACTCAATTTCCTGCTGAGCGGGGACTTAATTCCCAGGAGCTTACCACATGTCAGGGTAAAAAAGTGCTTACACACGCTTGATCATTTATTCAGCAATTAAGGGATGGTAGAGTCATTCTAGGATGTTAAACCATGCTGATATGTGACCAGAATGTAACCGAGGATGAAAAAACTAGGTGGTCACGTGGTACACAATTAAAGAAGTAGCGGTAAGCGTAGATGTCATTGTTTGTGTTTGTGTGTATGTGCAGAAAATGTCTATTTACATGCGTATGAGTGAGCATCCTTCTGTGTCTGTGTGTGTTAATGGACAGGGAAAAGGGAGAAGGAGGGCGGTGGTTACATTCTGACAGCTTCTGAGTTTGTACAGAATTTGTGCTCCCAAACAATAAAAATGTGCGTCAGTGTAAGATTTTTTTTTTATATTACTGCAATAAAAGCACAACATTTTAAAAGGGGGTTAACAAACAAGCACGTGTAAAATAATAATTAAAAGACACGACAATGCAGCTTTTGTCTCTTTAGTGCTCTCATTATATTGAAGGAAATGAGATGGCCTTGAGATTCAGCAGCTTCATAGGCAAAGTTCTTCACTTTGTCTTTCTGCAGTGAATTCAGCCAAGCGTTGCATTCACCAGCAGACAGACAGACATTTATGCTACAGCATTTATGTGTATTCGTTTGGTAGACTCTTTTCTCTGAAAGGACTTGAAACTGAAGCATATTTCGCTCAAAGTGTAAAGCTGTGAACACAATGACTGCGTGCTGCCAGACTGGACCAGAAACGAAATACGGGTAGAAAAAGAACCACAACTGAACCCAAATTCACCCAGACTGACACTGAGTCATAATTAAAGCCGAGAGTCAGTGCTAATGCTCAGTGTTATAACACTAGTCACACATTCAAACTATAAACGATGCAGTCTTACGGAACAAAGAGGATTAAAATTATGTAGAGCTGCAAAATAATACATGGTACACATGATCTGCACTTTTATTCAAACTTGTGTAAAGATGATATCAGTCTGTTAGCAGGCCTATACAGTCACATAAACTGCTCAACATGGCAAAAAGTCATCACACAGAAGAAATGGTTTACATTTTACTTTCTACATCTAAGTTTGTTCAGAAAGTTGAACGTTACACACTAATCCTCTTTTTCTGCTAAACCGGTGTTGCATATCAGAACACGATTGGCTTTTCTATTTTATGATGCAACAACACAGTTGCTTAAAAGTATATGGCAAAACATTGCAGCAACAATTTTCCCATCCCACATTTAAACATTACAGCACGTTTTATAAAGTTTAGAGTGACTGAAATCATAACCTCAACTGTTATAGTTGAGGTAAATGTTAAAAATATTTAAAAAAATGAGATTTTCAGTGAATCTAATGCTTCTTTATACTATATCCTGCTTTTTTTTACCCCATGCACTGTCAAAGACAACAGAAATTCATTATCAGCAAAGACTTTTATCCAAATGATTGGGAATACAATCAGGCTAGCAGTGGATTAAGAACTCATACACAGCTCTCTGGCAATATTGGGATTGGAGCTCATCACTTTCTGGTCTGTAGCACAGAAACTTAACCATGTAGCTGGCAGTAGTATAATATTTGGTATGTTAGTGTCTAAAAGTAGCCAATAATTCTCATTTAGCAGTTATTTCTATACATGTTGATATATTTTGTATTGATTTGTACATACATCGAACAGTTTATGTATGTTTTGGGAGTGTTCTGAACCAGTTTGGTTCTTTGTGTGGATATGTGTGAATGTTCATTCATAAAAACCCTAATCAGTTCAATAAATATGATATGATATGATATGTACAGACACTATATGGTCAAAGTTTTTTGGACACCTGACCCTTTCATCCATACGTGAGCTTTCGCCAAACTGTTGGACGCGAACATTTGTCTACAATGTATTTGAATGCTGTAGTGTGGCAGTTCCATAAAAAAATTAATTCACATAAAATTCAATACAAATTCCCACCTCCTAGCCAGGACAGCCTCTGGATCAACTGTGACCCTGTCCAGGAAAAAGTGAGTGAGTGGTATTTTCCCCTCAACTTACATGTAATAAGATTATCTATGTGGTGATGGATTAGCAGTAGTGTATTAAACAAGCCTGTGTTATACCTATACCTTAGCAGGTCTGTCGCTGGACATACCAGAGGTTTATGGAGCTGGATTTTGTTGGACACGCCCTTCTCAGATCTTCTGGGCTCCCAGAGCAGCGTGATGTCGTGAAGGTCGAGTGACTGGGCAGGCCATTCCATTACACACAGCACTGCCTCCTTCCTCTTCAAATACCTTAGCGGTGTCTTTTAGGTCACTGAAAATCTAATTTGTGAAAAAGTACATCCAGTGTACATGTACATTACCATAATGACCTTGCCACGGAGCAAAAAAGTTTAAAACATTTAAATAAGTATTACATAAAGTGTACGGAAAAGGCTACACATGATCCTTTCCGGTATATTTGTGTTACATTAATATAGTAATCTATTATAATGTCTTATATATAAACTAGTCATTAGAAATATTAATATATATTTTATTCTTAAACACATTGTGATAATGGCTTATGGTTATTGGTGTTAGTAAGACAAATGTAAATAGTTTTATTTCTGAATCAAAATGCAGCTTAGTAAAAAGTAGGTTCTTAAAACAAGTCATTTGTACAGATTTTACTTTGCATTCAATAAATTTAGCAGGTACTGGTGTTGGGTGAGGAGGTTGGGTGCGCTCATATAGGGGTACGGTTGAAGTGTAGACAAACTTTTGCCAACATAGTGCAGCTCAGAGGTGTCTAATCTTAATCGGAAAGGGCTGCATGTTTTCATTCCAACCAAGCAGGAGCCACACCTGATTCCACCTGCTTAATCAGTTGATCTTGGCTTTCAGCAGACTCAGGTGTGGCTTCCGCTTGACT
This sequence comes from Notoglanidium macrostoma, assembly GCA_030068235.1. Lineage (NCBI taxonomy): Eukaryota > Metazoa > Chordata > Actinopteri > Siluriformes > Auchenoglanididae > Notoglanidium > Notoglanidium macrostoma. Next base: position 8,770,383 of record JAQQZR010000017.1, read on the forward strand.
GGAACGAAAACCTGCACCCGCAGGTTTGACCCCACTGATGTGGATAGATAACATTAACAAAGCATGAAACTCAGCATTAATAAACCAGTAGTGATAACCAATATATATATTATGGAGTGGACATGTACATCAGAAATGCGTGAACACAACAGTGACATTGTTTCCTAGGAAAAGGCTCATAAAAAAAGAAGAAAAATGAGTCTCTCTTTTCCAGTGCTGATTTTTTCGGGGCTAGTTTCGAAGAGTTGTTTTGAGTGACGGCAGAGCAGAGAGGCAGAGCAATGTCCGAGGCGGAGTAAGAAGGCGGAGCGACGTCCGAAGTGAAGTTGACTGGTGTAGTGACATCTGGGGCGGAGCAGGGAGATGGAATGACACGTGAGATGACTCCGGCTGAATCAGGATCGCTCTCCATAAAAATTTTCCTCTTCACTCTCTTGGTGTTAACCTCCATTGACTGATCTTCCTCCTCTGCCTCCTCCATCACCTCCCTTTTCCTCTTCTTTGTCGGTGACTCTAGAAGCCCCCTCAATAAACCTCCAGAGGGAACCATATTGTAAAAATGAACCAGTTTTATTTCAAATAGCACTGTGTCCCAAAACAAGTCATTTTCCATTTAGAACTTATGAGAAGCAGTCAACAAGTGAACAAGGCCTATTTGGAAACTTTAAGAAAAGTCTCCTGTGTGAAGCGTTTCATAAAGCTGGTTGAGAAAATGCTGTGTGTGCAAAGCTTCCTCAGGAATACCGTTGAGGCTTCGAAATAGAGTTTAAATAATAGTTTCGTGTCACTGCATACTTGCATGAGTTATTTCAAACTGTCTTTTATTGTTCCGTAATAGTAGAAAATAGTAAAAACGATCAAACAAACAACCTTTGTTTCGGAATAAAATGGCTGATGTTCATAAAACCAGCCTTTCTAGCTTTTCACTTGTATCTGTAGAAAGAAATTTCACGATGTGAAACGTTCACTATGACAAACAGCTCGGCTGCATGAGCTGCAAGAAGCACCCGGAGCACCCCAAACCATATGCAGCTCCTGGCTTATACATCAGATAGGAGAAGAGGATTTCCAGTTAATGTTATACCTTCATACAAAAGCATAAAGCGTGTTACATTCAGCCTTTTCGCTCTGTAAGTGTATTTCCATCTCTCTCTGCCGCTTTCACGTTTTCCTGTGCTGTATTCCAGGAAGGAGAGGGAACATCACGAAAGAGAGAAATCTATGAAAAGCCTCCCAAGGGTAGAGGTTGTCTCCTAGGCAACGTGCCACTGATTGGCTACGCTGGATGAGGCGCGTTCAGTTCTGGCGTGTGTGTGTGTGCGTATGTGTGTGTGTGTGTGTGTGTGCAGTGTGTGCATGCGTGTGTGCGTGCATGTGTGTGTGTGTGAGAGTGAGAGCAGGAGAGAGTGCTGATGAACGCAGCATTGATGTGTGCAAAGAAACATGTTGTTAAGAACACACAGCTGTTGCAGATGCAACTGGTTTCTGTGTTACTTTTAAAGGCGCACTTTAGCACACAGTAATTCTCAATGACACATGAAGGTTAGTGTGTGAGAAACAGCACAATTTAGGATAATGTGCCATACGGTGATGCACTATTGAATGCAATAGCATCTGGACTAATTTCCTTTAAACTTTTATCTCATACAGTACTGTTTATATGAAACTGGATTGATATTTATTGGGTTACTTAATGCATGGCTAATAATCTGATATGTTAGGTAATGTTGACCATTATGTTAGATAAGCATACATCCTTATGGTATAGGACTATTATCTTTACATTAGGTTTATAGTTTATAGTATACATATATATTAGGTGATTGTCAAAATATTAGTTATTAAACATGTAAGCAAATTAATCAAATACTCTACTAATTTCCTTCAGACTATAAATGTTGTAACTTGTTAAAAACATGCCACAGTAGACGTCTACGAGACTACGTTAGTCCACTGGTTACCATGTGTATATTCATTTTGCATTATATTCACTAGGAATGTGACAATTACTTTATGCAAGGCTTTATTTAATCATTATTATGATTAAAATATCAAATAATTTAACATAATCATCAGCTCTAAGTGTCCATTGACTCCCATTCATGTTTTAACTGCTTGGAATTTAAAACCAATTAATGTGCCAATTAATGAAGCCATCTCATTTTATCTTAAGTACACTTATATAAATAATACTTATTTTATCCTAATGAAAAATGAGACCGAGAAGACTAGTTCTGTTTCTTTAAAACAATATCATGAAGCTCATTAAATTTCAGTACCGTTCATCGACTTATCAGACCAATATACAGTAAATTATTATTTAAATGTACTTCAGTGAGCTGCATGTTATTAATAATGCTACCGGACAAGTTAAACAAGTTATTACGTTATATTACATGGATTTTTATATTTTTGTGCTAATAAAAAGGCTAAGAGCAAAACTCTTAACAAGTTCCGTGAAAAACCATTGTAGCACATTCTTAATGCAATATAATTTAATTACAAAATTTCATTGTATGGATTCATTCCATGAATCTGACATACTGTTGATCATATTATAAATATAACTCACAGTTATACATTTAAACTAAAAGAAGTATACAATAAGCATAATGTTTACATAGCTTATTATGTATTGAGTAAAAGTTATATAACCTTTAAGTTTCTTGAAAAAGTCAACATAGTTACATTTAGAAAATACTTTCAGCTTTTGCTTGCAGTGTGTAGTGTGTAGTGTGTAGTGTGTGTGCTGTTGCTTTGGGTATCTATTGCGATCATAGTTAGTTCATCCAGTGCTGGTTTTTCTGGCTCTATTGTGAAACACTGCACCAGTGGAATGTGGTTAGTCCGAATTGCTTGAACACTGCTTCCGAGAAGGGCAGTTGCTGTTTCACCCAAACCAGCTTTTTTCAGTTGTGTTGTGAAATAGAATGAAACAGAATCAAATCAGGACCAGCTTTCGCTGTAGAACACTTGAACGCATGCTTTAGCCTGAGTTTTATAAACTTGTGTTACACTAGTACTGTAGCAGTGCATCTGCACCGTGAGATTAGGAATTTAAAGTGTTCGTTGAAACAAAACCTGTCCTAACCATGTAGCACTGTGAAGAAATATCTGATCTCAGATCAGTTACTAAGGCAGCAACTGCCAACAACAACATAACATAGTTCAGTGTTCCAGTTCAGACAGCTTTTGCTTTTAATTACGGATTTCTTTTTTAACGTGAAATTTTTCAACCAAGCACTGAGCCTTAAAATTATATCTTGTTGTTGTTTGCCTAAAATGAGTTTCTAATTGTAGAATATTTAGCGCTTTAACTTGTGTTTATGTCATTTGTGTTGAAAGATGAGCTTTGAGAGCAATGCTTTATATCTGTGGTTTTAGGAAAAAAATATATTGTTTTAAGATCCTTACTGGAATTCCTTACTTGACTTTAAAACAAGGCTTGAGGAGGTTAAATTCTTATCAAGGCCACTTAATGTTTAACGGAGAGCAACACTCTGCTTAATCATCAACTCGTCCTTCTGATAACGTGAGTGACAAATTCACCTCTGTTTCTGGTAAGTGTTAATACCACAACAGGCTTGTTACCCATTTCCTGTATTGAAAACAAAACAATGACCTCCAGTAAACCCTTCTTCACAGCACAGTGTCTCTCCCAGACCTCTAATTACTGAGGCATTAGTCAAGTCCAATCGGCAGGCTGTCGTCACGTGACTGGAGAGAAAAAGAGAAAAAGGTGCAGGTCTTCATTGATGAGCACGGCTTTACCAATCTCAAAGAGCTATACTTCCTAGCTGCTCTGGCTGTCTCCGTCTCCCTGGCGATTGGCCACAGTGGAAAAAATGCTGACACATATCGATCCATTTGGATGTGTCTCCCAGGAGACGGCGATCTGGTGCCGTCCTCAAAGAGGAACTGACGTGATGAGCACTGTTGCAACAGTGCCAGGTGGGGGAAAGGTTTTACGGTCACGCAAGGGGGTGCTGAAGTGTGGCAGGTGTCCATCATATGAGGCTCCAGAGTGCGTATATGTGAGTGTGTTTGAGTGGATGGGTGTAACTGGGTGTGACGGAAGCAAAGACTTGTGTCCACTTGACTGCAGGTCCGTGCCATGTTATATGTAAAAAAAGGTTATAAAGCATTTCCAGCAAATTGAAGCAGAAATGTCCATTCCAATAAAAACTGAACAACAGCATTAAAGTCAAAGTAGGAATACTGATGTTGCACTGATGTGGGTTTTGTCAGATATCTGGTGCTGCAAGATGACTTCAGCTAAACCACATCATGGACCAGTTGCTACAGCGGGTCTTAAATTAGGTTTATTTATACATAATTTTGAAGAAGAGTTACGTCTAGGATTGCTCTTAGCTGCACATCCACATACATACATACATAGGTAATGATGGTTGCTAAGCAGTCTGTGTTACTAAGCCAGTTGCTATGCTGATAGCTGCACATCTACTGAACAGCTAATAGCAAATTTACCAATTTATGAAAATGCTTTGACTGAATGCTTTGATTACTTATAATGCTCTTCTATCTAAAAGCCTGGTCGTAAGCACCACAGTGATGGACCATGTAGCTCATCCTAATCTCGTTAAAGAATGTATGAATTTGAATAAGTGAGGGCAGTATGGTTTCTATGGGTCGAATGTATGAATGATGTCTTACAAATGAAATATTAACTCTTGCACATTATATTAACCTGAATGTCTTTTCATAGTAAAAATGTAGTCATGATTGTAGCTGGTGTGAGAATATACAAATTTTTGAAGCAATTTTAATAAAAACAAAACAATTTACTTTCGGTTTTATGCCCTGTCTTAGTAAAATTCAAATTGAAGACAAGATTGCACAACAATCTTAATAGCCTGAGTGTTATAACCGACTTAGCTAATGATTAGGTATAAAGCTCTGTTCATGTACGTAGCCCTTGGTCTCTACTTTTATCTCAATACATATTATCATGATCCTAACTGGCTAGCTAAATGTCCAGTTTTTCAGGCAAATTACAAATAATCCAGTTCTCTAAATGGTGACTGTGAAAAACTAAAATTGCTTTGGTTGGTAGCTTCTCTGTGCCAAAATAAAAAGGGTCTGTTTGAAAGCACTCATTGAATTGACCAATACACAGTACATTGGGAAGTCCAAGGAGCTCAGTGCAGATCTGTGAAAGAGGATCGTAGATTTACACAACTTGGAAATGTCTCTTGGAACCATTTATAAACAACTGCAGATACCAAGATCATCACTTCCAGATCAAGCAATTGTATGTAAGTACAAGTTATTGGGAAGTGAAGCCACTTCGCTGGAAGAAGACCCAAACTGTCACCTTCAGCTGAGGGAAAATTGGTTCAGATGGTCAGGAACAACATAGGAACCATCAAGGCACAGACTTGCCATGAACTCAAAGTAGACTCAAGTGAGTTTTATACCACCATCGACTGGGAGGCTGCTGTCCAGGAAAGAAACCTCGGCTCCAAAATTGACATCTTCAAGCTCGACAAAAGTTGACCGCATGGACAAAGAAAACAATAATGGGTGGATGGAGAAGTGCACAAGTTTATATATGTATACATGTACTTATATACGTGCCCACAATGTATATATTGTGGAAAGAGCTGGCTTTCAGCATGTGTAACATAACATGCAATATTAAAAATCTTTAAATATGAAAATGAATACATGAAATTCTTCAGAATGCTTTAGCTATTGACCATTTCAAATAGATTGACAATGGTACAATCTATTTGAAATGGTATCTTATCATATTTTGACAGAAAGTATTTTATGATACTGCTATCAAACGCATAAGTATGTGTCGTTATGTATGTTGTGTGTATGAGAATGACCATTGTCACGCTTCCCTAGAACCTACTGCATGTGGTTGCTGATCACAGGACTGAATGAACTCATTCACCCCGCCTGACAAACACAATCAGCTCACCAAGCGGGTTCAATCTGGACGCAGTGCACTCAGTGTTTAGATGTAAGGTAGTCCAAGAGATTACTCATCATGTGGAAACCATCACTGTTCACCACTAAACTTGATAATTTGTACTCAGGTTACGTGTATACTAATTAATTTCTATTTAATGTCTAATAGATATACTTATGTACACCTGGCATGCTAAGCTGCAGGTTCTGAGTGAGTTCTGAGTGCAAATGTAATCTGGGTCAATGACACAATTTAATAGTTAGACTAATGTTAACTAAAGCTAGCAAATTTGGCCAATGAAACGTAGGAGTTTATTTCATTATTGATTTAATTGAATTTCTTTAGAGGGTGGCACAGTAGCATTGCCACATCACAACTCCAGGGTCTCCAGAGACACCCTCCTGAGACAGCATTTCCCCCGTTTTGAACACATACATTTTCTCCATAAATGCAAGGAAGTATTCCAAGTTCTCCAGTTTCCTCCCATCTCTCAAAAACACACCAGTAGGGGTACTGGCTATGCTAAATTGCCCTTTGTGTGAATGTGTGTGCTTGGTGCCTTGCCATGGATTTGTGTCCCATTACTGTGTCCCCAGTTTTCTATTTATATTAAGGCCCTGTGCGTACACATACAGTATGCATTCAGTCACTCTTATCCACTAGTTACTAAATGCAAAAATCTAAAGGAGCTGTCTGAACCATGTAAAGAATCTGTAGAAAGATTCATAGCCAGAAAAACTAGTGACTAATGATGATTTGTACAACACTTTTATTCTAATCGATCAACTTCAAACCTAGAAGTTGTTTATGTATAAACAACAAACAATAAAAATGCTCAGAAAACTAAAAGGTAATACAAAGACAGTTAATACAGATATAAGTGCAGGCACAACAATGTGTTATTGACTGAAGAGCGAGTCGTCATACATTTTCTGAAGAAACAAATCTGTTCAGAATAGGAGGAGAAGCTATTAAAACACGGAGGCTGTGTTTTAATTACGTTCCATACTAACTTGTGTTTTCTTCAATACTGCTAACAAATAAAGTAGCTAGTTAGCTAGTAGATGGAAAACATTTAAAACTTGTGCTAAAGATGTAATAATTTGTCAAGCACTTTGTAAATAAATCCAACTCCAGGCTAGTTTTTAATACTTTCCAGTCTCTCTAACTTGTAAAAAGTAAAAGTCTGTTCAATCTCTCTCTCTCTCCAGTTCTCTGAATGTTCTTCCCCGCAGCGTCTCTGAATAATGCAATATCTATATTTGCAATTGCTAACTGCCATTTTGCTTCTCAAAAAAATTGCTTTATTGGTTCCTGCAAATGATGAAGAACAGACCTGTACTTTGTGCTGACACACTGCTCTAGTTCCAAAACGTGCACATGGGATCCAATCTGATTGAGTCCAATAGCTGCCAATTTGAACACTTGAGCCTTTCTTATTCATGTTTAAGGTATTTTGTTCACTATTTCACAATATCTAAACAAAAGTGACTTAGTAGTCTTATTAACTGGGTTTAGGACAAAAACTACAGGTTAAAGACTCACCAGAAGGAATTTGAGGTCTTTGTGAAAAATCGTGTTTCATGTTGCTTCTGAGACGATGCGTTTAACTTCACATAAATAAAAAATGGATAAAAAAAACTTCAATCTTTTTACACTGTAAACATCCCATAGATTTGTAAGGTAATTTATTGGCAGCTTGGTATTTTTATATTTTTGGTGAAGTACTGTAATATCTGAATGTCGTATAAAATAACACATTAGCCAGGACACTTGCTCATTTGGCTGATGCAGGATACAGGTGAGTAGGAGGTTAAGGGTTGTGCTGAAGACACAACCTTTTGTGCTGTATCAACACCTTAACCACCACAACAACATTGCGAGAAGTTTGAATTGATTTAACTATTTCTAACACTGAATTAACTCCATTAAAATATTGCTTTGAATCAATGGCCAATCAGTGGTGGATCAGTGATTAAGGCTTCATGTTACAGAAAAGATGGTTGTGTGTTCAAATTCCAGCATGACCAAACTACCTTGATTGGATCCTTGAGTAAGACTCTTCAGCTGAGTTGTATCCTGCAAATGCAATGTGTCATTTTAAATGACGTAACAGCACTTATTGGGACCAGAAATATGAATAATGCCATTTGTTTGCAACGCTGCAATCAAAGTGAGTTAATTGAATTAAGCCAGTTGTAGACATGATGGACTTGTACATATTTAGTTTGAGATAACTCATATTTTTTTGGAGGTAAGATGATTTACATTCATTGATTTGGCAGACACTTTTATCCAAAGCACCTTAAAGTTAAGAGAAACACAATTCAAAGATTTAAGGAGTTACAAGTGTTGCTCGAGAACCCAACAGTGGCAGTGCTGGGATTTGAACTCACTCACTGAGTTACCTATACCCAGAAAAACAATACCATTCACTGCCAACAGTCATGAGTCAAGTGGTTCTGCAACTGATGTTAACATTCTCCATACACTTCACAATTTAGCTTCTAGCCTTACTCAGACCATTGTAATACTCGGCACCATAAAATAAATGGTCTGAAAACTCAAAGAAAACTGAAAGTTGAAGTTAATAGTTGTTTTACTAAAAACATCCAACCAAACAGATGTTTGTTGCCGAATGTAAAAAGAGCCAGTTGTTTAGTGAGAGAAAATGCAAACACATGCAAAAAAATAAAATAAAAAATTTCTACTTAGTCATTAAATTATTCAGACAATTTAATTAGCGTCCAACTTCCACACAAACAGAGGCAAAAGGAGTGATGAATAATTGTATATACAGTGAATCAGTGAGCTGGTGAGAACAGTAGAGATATTACAGAGACAGACAGAGACTCATACTGGCTAAGCTGCTACTCCGTTGTGGTTGTTGTTGAGAGACTGAGAGAGAGACCGCTGAAACAGGATCAGCAATGACTCTTTAACTGGTGACATCAGGCTTCGGAAAGTTGGTCAGATTTTAAGTGTTTGTAAACAACAATAAAAGGGTTGTCTATGTTAATTGCACTATATATTGTGGCGCATGAATTCTGAATTATATACACTCAAGTCTTAGGAATGCTGAACCACTGAACAGATAAGGAGCCCTTGAAGAACTTGCTTTTCTGAATCTACATATAAAAGGTGCCATTTTTGGTATATTGACAAGTGTCTAATCTGTACCAGATTTCATTTCATTTCTCACTAATAGGGTGTGAAGAAGTGAGTGACAAACCTAGCATTTATGTTCTGAAAAAGAGGGAACAAGGGACAAAGGCAAAGGCGGAAAAGTTTCCCAACTCCTCTGTAGCTCTGCGCATTAGTCAGAGCAAAGAACACGAGCAAAGAAATGGAAGAGGGAGAGGGAGGGTTGTGCCGTGTGTGTACGTGTGTGTACGTGTGTGTGTGCTCTCTTGCACACAAGCAGAAAGGCATTTTGCAGCGTCTGCTTTTGTCTGGTTCTCTCACTAGATGCTGCTAGCTTGCCCTTTTTGCTCCTCGAGTTTTTCCCCCCCGAGTTCCTTTCGACCATAGACACACAACCCACAGGACGACGGAATATCCTGCGCCATAATGTTTGCCTCACAGACTGTGACCCAGAATCATTTAAAAAAAAATGATTTCATGCCGAAAATATTTTCCCTTATCTATTTCCCAGCCACACTGGGGCCAGCTGAGGGAAAGAAGAAAAGGAGAATATGAGGTGGAACCTCATATATTCTTGAGCCGTGCTTGTAATTCCGGCTCCGTAATGTTCTGACAAGCAATCTGTAGGGGGTAGAAAAGGAAAATGCATGAGAGAGTACAAGCAAATCTATTTATATCGGCTGGACTATGAAGTGTCAGTATAGCATGCCCCTAATGGCCTGGAAGAGTAGCAGCGGGTGCGGTGAAATATTGCAGAGAGGGTGGGAGGAGGAGAGAGAAACCGAGAAAGGGGGTAAGGGAAGAGAACGTTCTCTTTCTGTAGTCTTTCTCTCCACCTTTTGGCGTGAAGGAGAAACAGAAGTGAAGCCTATTTGTGTGAGATTTCTATATACACATATAGTGTGCATGACTATAATGAGCTGTAGAGTCTTTTGCACATGCATGTTTGAGTACACTCAACTCCGACAGGTGGACCTAAAATTACTGAACACTTATTCATAAAGATATGAGAGGTGTATGAATGTCATTAATGCAAGATGTGTGATATGTCCACACAAACACACATACATAAGAGGACATGATGATAGAACATACACTGCACACAATCATATCAGGATTACTGAAAATATTGAAACTATAAAATAAATGTATGCCATAGAGCTAAAGACACACACACACACACACACACACACACACACACACACACACACACACACACACACACACACACACA